>CACVCL010023223.1:0-21756 GCA_902729485.2 Mus minutoides
AAAAAAAAAAATGGTTTTAAGATGTAAAATAAACTAAGATTCATATATTTACTGTAAACTCTGAGACCTATATACATCGTCATAAGACTCATTTGCAGATGAAGAATCTCTGCTAGGCATCTGAGTAAGTTGTTAGATTTAAAACCATCAACAAGTGGGGAGGGAGGGAGGGACCTGGGTGAGTAAGGGGACAGGGAGGGGAAGAGGGGGACATGATCAGGTATTGGGTGGGGGGAAAGGACTAAAGGCCTGAAGCCCAGCAGAAAGAATGGAAACAGGCAACCTTGGGATGCTGGAGATTTGGGGGACCTTCCAGAATGTACCAGAGACCCGGGAGATGAGAGCCTCTCAGGACTCAAATGGAGGAACCTTAGACGAAATGCCCGACAATGGGGAACAGAAACTTGTAGAGCCACCTCCAGCAGAAAGATAGGGCATCAAGTGAGGGATGGGGTTGCCATCCCACAGTCAAAAAGCTCTGACTCATTATTGTTCATGTCTGAAATAACTGCAGGGACAAAATGGAGAAGAGCCTGAAGAAAAGGAGGTCCAGCAACAGGCCCAAAGTGGGAACCAGCTCAAGGCAAGACCTCAAGGCCTGACACTATTACTGAGGCTATGAAGTGCTCACAAAAAGGGACCTATCATGACTGCCCTCCAAAAGACCCAATAATCAAATGAAAGAGTCAGATGCAGATATTTGCACCCAACCCATGGACAGAAGCTGCTGACCCCTGTGGTTGAATTAGGAAAAAGATGGAAGAAGCTGGGGAGGAGCATGACCCTGTAGAGGACCAGGAGTCTCAATTAACCTGGACCCCCAAGATCTCTCAGACTGGACCACCAATAATGCAGCATACACTAGATGATATGACACCCTCAACACATATAGAACAGAGGACTGCTGGGTCTGGGTTCAGTCAGAGGAGATGCACCTAACCCTCAAGAGACTAGAGGGCCCAGGAAGTGGGGAGGTCTGGTGGGGGTGGGGGGAGGGTATCCTCATGGAGATGGGAGAGGAGGCATGGGATGTGGAACAGTCAGAGGGTGGACTGGGCAGGGGATAAAATCTGGACTGTAAAAAAAAATGTTAAATAAAAAATAAAATAAAATCACCAACAAGAATGAAATCAGAATTCAGTCTTCCAAATCTGGTAGCGCAGCCATTGTCTTCATCAGGTGAGGTCCTCCTCCGCAGACCCTTCCAAATCTGATAGCAAGCCATTGTCTTCACCAGGTGAGGTCCTCCTCCACAGACCCTTCCAAATCTGATAGCAAGCCATTGTCTTCACCAGGTGAGATCCTCCTCCACAGACCCTTCCAAATCTGGTACCACAGCCATTGTCTTCACCAGGTGAGGTCCTCCGCTTAGTCTGCAAATTCCTTTCTAAAATCTCACGGCACATGGTCTGCCTTAGACTCTGCACTTGACATCATTGGTTTCTCTCAAATGCCTGGTGTTATGCCTCTACTCGCAAACCAAATCCAGATTTTTATATTCATGAAATTAAAATCCTTTCATATGTCAAAGAAAACCATGAAGTAGGTAAACAGGCAGCACACTAACAGAAAAAAAAATCTAAAATATTTAAAGAACTCAAGAAACTAAATGTGATGTCTCCATCAAATCCCTTCCCTTGGGGCTCAGGTGATTTTTTGGAGAGAAGGTAGAAAGTAAGAGCCAGTGGGGAAGGAAGGCACCACAGAATCAAAGCCTTTTAGACACAGCAAAGCCGACACACCTCTGAAGAGCATGGTTGTGGCATTAGAGTTTGGGGACTGAATTTGGATTCTATTCCTTGTGATTTGAAATCTAAGAAGTTAGCGTGCACAAAACTTACACAGATCTAAACTAGATGGCGTGCCAGAGCTGAGGGGGGAAGTGGACATAAGTCCCCATCCCTAGTCTAGAAGCTGTCTCCAATTGATAACCACTCAGAAAGGAAAATTAATTTTCTGCCATGGAGTCTCATTGAATATACAAATCACATTTAAGAGTAGTTAGCCCCCATGCCCAGCAGTACATGGCTATAAATGACCAATACAAATCAAATTTTAGCTAGGCCTTCTTTTTATTTTTAGCTTTACAGGTCTTTTGAATATATAGTATAGTTTTATGGATCTTCTTTACACACAATCTGTCTGTCTGTCTGTCTGTCTGTATGTATGTATGCATTTTATGTGCTTTTTTGTTGGCTCCTTTTTCTCTTTTATTATATTCTGTTTGTTGTTAGTTGTCTGTTTCCCTTTTTCTAGTAACAGAAACAAAAGGTGGGAATGGGGGTGGGGCTTGGAAAGGTGGGGCAGATCTGGGAAGGGTTAGGAAATGAGAAAATATAATCAGATCATATTACATGAAGAAATATTTTTCAATGGAAATTAAAATTATAAAAAAATCAAAAGGAAAAAATCAAAAGGAAAGAAAATAACTCAAAATTTAAAGTGGGTCGTGAAACTGAGCACAAAATTCTTTACAGAAGAAATGCAAATGAGCAGGAAACACTTTTTAAAAGCATTCAACATCCTTAGGCATCAGGGAAATGCAAATTAAAGCTACTTGAAGATTCCATCTCACCCCAATCAGAGTGTCCATTGTCAGGAATGCACAAACGCTGACATGATAAGGTGATAGGGGCCTCTTATACACTTGGTAAGAGTATAAACTAGTGTAGCCACTTTGGAAACACATCTGGAAGTTTCGCAGTAAACTAGAAACAACTTCCATGTGACCCAGCTGTCTCACGTCTGGGCATACAGCCACCAGACTTTATATTCTACTACAGAGGCATTAGCACATCATGTTTGGTGCTGCACTGTTCATAATAGACAGGGAAGGGAATCATACATAGCTGTCTATCAGGAGATGGATAAAAGAGAAAATATGCTACATCTACACAATGAAGCATCTCTGAGCTTTAAAGGAGAATTAACTTAAATCATGGAATTGACAGGTAAGTGGATGGAACTGGGTTTGGGGGCAGAGTGTTTACACCAAGTCAGGTAACTCAAGTCCAGAAAGACAGTGCCTCTCACTTCGTCACTTTTGGTTTTAGCTGCAAATCTTTTATTTTATGTGTCTAACTTGGAACACAATTACAAGTCAGGAAATGAGAAAGGGTCACTTGGGCGTCACATTAAGGCAAGAAAGGTAGTGTGTTTTAGGTAAAATGAAGGTCAGGAGGTGCAACACTGTGGAACACATTGGTAAGTGCAAAGACTTAAGCAGGGAGGGTGCTGGAATATGGAAAAAAGCCAAGTGACTGAGGGAGAGCCCACTCAAAGAAGGGTATATGAAAACCCACATGGAACCTACTCTCCCACAACCCAATTTAAAAAGTAAGCATTGTGGGGATGACTTTAATACATGTGAAACAAAAGAAAGGGGAATATGGTGTGGACTAACAGATTAAATGGAGATAGAGGAGAGGAAAGGAAATGTGCAGCTTAGTCAAAACTACAAAGCCTAACGAAATCCTACTGGTCATTCAAAACATTTCTTAAAAGTCTGAAAAAAATTACCCTGCATGGGTAAACAATGGCACCCCCAGAAGGTATGAGATAATAAATAAAAATCACAGTACAAGTCAGGAAGGCTCCAGAGGTCTTCAATACAACACACGCCATTGCTCTTGTACTTTGTTACCCACAATGCTTACATGGTAAGACCCTATTGCTGACATTTAAATATCAGTCAGTATCAAACTAACCAGGAGAATCCCTGCTTCCTGGCTTTCATGGTGTTAAAAGGTTCTATACAAACTACTAAGGGAAAACAGACATCAACGACCTTACCTAGCACTGTACCCTGCATACTATAAGAATGACCTTCCAAGCTGGGTTGGTGGCACACGCCTTTAATCCCAGCACTTGGGAGGCAGAGGCAGGCAGATTTCTGAGTTCAAGGCCAGCCTGGTCTACAAAATACACAGAGAAACCCTGTCTCGGAAAAAAAAAAAAAAAAAAGAATGACCTTCCAGTCAAGATATGCCCAGTGGTGTGATAGTGGTACGGGTCTTATGTGGTGGCTGACCACTTTCTGATTGACCTTAAGCCTGCTCTATAGGAGGCAACTTCAAGCCTGGTACTGTTATAAGCCCACAGTTGGGAAGGCCATAGGCCCTAAGATTGAGCATACTATTGTATCTTTAGGTAAATGCTCTCAAAGAGAATTCTAGATATTTACAATATTTTCATTTAGTCTCATACATCTAGGCTTCTCTCAGCCCCGGTCATGATCACAGAAGCCTCTTTCTGCAGTATCAGACAGCCAGTGGAGAAATGCCGAAGTGCTAAGAGTCAGAGACAGGGTGCTCAGATCTGAATAGAACTCTGCATCAGGCTTCCCTGCACCAAGACCTGGGAGTACTGCAGAACAGGAAGCCAGAAAAACAAAACAAACAAAAAACAAACAAACAAAAAAAAATGTAATGGCCAGAGGATGGCAAGGAGGGATATGAACTGTTTTCTCCCTCACATGGCTATCTTGTTCATGAAATCACAGTAGCTGTGATTATCTGCAAAAGACCTTAACAAGATCAAGCTAGCCAAAATTCAAGCTCAGATAGGGTAAATGATCTGGATACCACTACTTACACTGAAAAACTATTGGCAATTGGTAGTTTGGGGGTAAGGGAGAATCATTCTTATTTGATGATATATTAGTGGCTATGTATATGAGCAACGTTAACTGGACTTCTGGGGTTATAAAAACAAAATAGACATGAAGCTAGAAGACAGACACACTGAAGGAGATATGGAGAAAAAAAAACAAAAAACAAAAACAAAACAAAAAACAACAACAACAAAAAAAAAAACCGTAATGGCCAGAGGATGGCAAGGAGGGATACGAACTGTTAGAGGCAGAAAGGTATCAGCTGTGACCTCTACATAAATAATATACAGATAGGTATATTTTGCTGTATCCATGTGTGGCACTCTCAAGAACTAAGACAGCATATTACCTCCCAAACAGAGAACCAAGAAAGGGAGGCAATGATTATTGTGCTGGTGCTGATGGTGGTAGTGATGGATGTGATGGATGTGGGAGTGGTAGTGGTGGTGATAATGGTGGTAGTGTGTGTGTGTGTGTGTGTGTGTGTGTGTGTCTGTCAGCAGAACCAGTAGGTAACTAGTGTCATCCAAAACCTTAAAGTTTGGGTATCTGCACACACTTTTCACACAGTTTCAGCTTTTAAGCTTATTTTTAGCCTGTACTCAGACTGCACAGCAGGCATTCCCTGAAGTCCTACACCGCGGCACTTTTTTGTGTGTGTGTCACTTTTTTTTATTAATCATCAGTCTCACATGCGCAGATGAAAATGTCATCTCATTAGACTTGGCACTGGTCAAGCACTCGCTAATGAGTCTATTTTGGGCTCTATGACTGACTGAATACGGAGAGATTCTAGAGAATTGTGAAAATGATTAATGGCTTGGAAGCAGGAACCTGTAAAGAAAAAATGCGAGAAATTAATAAATTTAAGCAGACTAGTTATGAGAGACTTTAGGGTGGTGCACAGGGCATATCTGTTTCCAGTGAGACTGAAGACAAGGAGTCTGGAGCAGCTTTTAACTGGAAAAAGAGTGTGGAGATTGTGAGTCTCTACAGCAGGCTATGACTCGGCAGCTTTGTCCTGAGCTACTATCAAACTAGTCCTCGAAATTGAAACCTGGTTACACTGGTTACACTCACGTTTGCACTGCAACCGTGAGGTAAGATTTTTACCCCAGTCACATGTCTTTTAAAAAAAGATTGCTTGAAACCAGATATAGTGTCTGACACCTGTAATCCCAGCATTTGAGAGGCAGAGGCAGAAGGATTGCTGTGAGTCTACGATCAGCCTGAGCGAAATAGTGAGTCACAAGTCTGAGTGACACACAAGGTGAGACCTTGTTTCAAAACTCTAGACATATAACACCCAGAGAAACTTAAATGTTCCACAGACAAATAAATGTTAGGTTAAGATTGATTGAACCCATACCCTGTAATTAGCAATATACATGCTTCACTAGCTGTACTTTGAAACACTACTTGATAAAGACAGGCAGTGTTTATGAAACCAATCACTAGGGCTATCAAATTCAAGAGCAGTGATAACTTCCACCTACATTTGCCCATGTGTACCCATGGGTTAAATGCTTGGGAAACCTGAGTCATTCTGCACTTTGGCTCCAGGAACTTAGCAAACATCTCTTTAGTGTGTCCCATATCACCCAGTTTTACATTAATCTGTTCATATTTGCCACAGTATTGTTTCAGGCTTAATAATTGCATAGATATACAAGAAGCCTGCTTGTCTCTTTTTATACACCTGCTGGTGCCATCTTTGAAAACAGCTTAGTTCCTTTGGATGTTTCTACTTTTCTCAAATATTCTGTCCACACCTTTGGCAGCTTGTATTTCTTCATGACATTGGGGACTGTCTGTGGCTCTTTGCTTGGTGCCTGTGCTCCTTAACTAATTAATCATTCATTAATTGTTTTCACTCTGCTTTCCTTTCTGATAAACATCAGTTACCAGTAGTTCAGACTTTTCTGAGATTAGTAGCTTGTGTTACAAAACAAAGAAATGATAGATAACTATCAAGCATATACACACATACATATACACATGCATCATTCATATATATATATATATATATATATATATAAAGGAATAGCATTTTTCTGTCAACATGAATAGAGACTTTTACCCTGAACCAGTAACATCTTCACAAGGCTTGTAGATAGGTACACATGTGTGCTCTAGATACATATAGTGTATATGTGAGGTGTGAGAACAGATCACCCCAGGTACACTCTACCCTTGCCAATATGACTGAATGACATTTGATATGTCATTGAATTGTTCTCCTTATCTGTAAGTGGATCTGTAAAAATACTTGTCCTTCATTCTTCACAAAATAATTTTGAGGATGCAAAGATAAAATTAGTGTGAGGTTTTAAAGTATGGATAAATCCAAAATGTCAAAACAAAGGTTATGATTATATTTGAATACATGAAATAATATAAAACATATAATCATATAAACATAAATAATATAAAACATGTGGCATATAATTTTTTTGTATACTTGCAAATACTTTAACAACAATGAAAAATAAGTAAAAGTCACTAACCATCAAAGTTATGTATCTACGGGTCCAGGATATTTGTTCCATTATAAGATGTTGAAAACTTTGAAAGGTAAGAGCATATAGGTTTAATGGCATAAGAATGAGGAAAGTCCAAGATAGAGATGAAAACTGAAAGTAATGGACAAGGAATATGCTTAGGATAGAAATTGTGAATTAAATGAAAATTTCTATTTGGGTGATGAGGACACTTGTAATTCTGTCTGCCTAACACAGAACCACTCACTGAAGCTTCAGCTTAGAGTAAGTTCAGTGTTTACATGGTTTTTACTTCATTACAAAAGCCTTGAGGTGCTTGCATGATAAGCCTCCCCATAAATTATGCTGTGTAACTTCACACAGTGCAGTCATTAATCACAAGTGTTAAAGTTTTCTTTTCTTCTTTTCCCTCACATTGAACAAAGAAGTCCTAGAAACACAAAGGAAACNAAAAAAAAAAAAAAAAAAAAAAAAAAAAAAAAAAAAAAAAAAAAAAAAAAAAAAAAAAAAAAAAAAAAAAAAAAAAAAAAAAAAAAAAAAAAAAAAAAAAAAAAAAAAAAAAAAAAAAAAAAAAAAGATTGCTTGAAACCAGATATAGTGTCTGACACCTGTAATCCCAGCATTTGAGAGTCAGAGGCAGGAGGATTGCTGTGAGTCTACGATCAGCCTGAGTGAAATAGTGAGTCACAAGTCTGAGTGACACACAAGGTGAGACCTTGTTTCAAAACTCTAGACATATAACACCCGGAGAAACTTAAACGTTCCACAGACAAATAAATGTTAGGTTAAAATTGATTGAACCCATACCCTGTAATTAGCAATATAAATGCTTCACTAGCTGTACTTTGAAACACTACTTGATAAAGACAGGCAGTGTTTATGAAACCAATCACTAGGGCTATCAAATTCAAGAGCAGTGATAACTTCCAGCTACATTTGCCCATGTGTATCCATGGGTTAAATGCTTGGGAAACCTGAGTCATTCTGCTCTTTGGCTCCAGGAACTTAGCAAACATCTCTTTAGTGTGTCCTATATCACCCAGTTTTACATTAATCTGTTCATATTTGCCACAGTATTGTTTCAGGCTTAATAACTGCATAGATATACAAGAAGCCTGCTTGTCTCTTTTTATACACCTGCTAGTGCCATCTTTGAAAACAGCTTAGTTCCTTTGGATGTTTCTACTTTTCTCAAATATTCTGTCCACACCTTTGGCAGCTTGTATTTCTTCATGACCTTGGGGACTCTCTGTGGCTCTTTGCTTGGTGCCTGTGCTCCTTAACTAATTAATCATTCATTAATTGTTTTCACTCTGCTTTTCTTTCTGATAAACATCAGTTACCAGGAGTTCAGACTTTTCTGAGATTTGTAGCTTGTGTTACAAAACAAAGAAATGGTAGATAACTATCAAGCATGCACACACATACATATACACATGTATCATTTATATATATATATATATATATATATATATATATATATATATATATATATAGCATTTTTCTGTCAACATGAATAGAGACTTTTACCCTGAATCAGTAACATCCTCACAAGGTTTGTAGGCACACATGTGTGCTCTAGATACATATAGTGTGTATGTGAGGTGTGAGAACAGATCACCCCAGCTATGCTCTACCCTTGCCACTATGACTGAATGACATTTGATATGTCATTGAATTGTTCTCCTTATCTGTAAGTGGATCTGTAAAAATACTTGTCCTTCATTCTTCACAAAATAATTTTGAGGATGCAAAGATAAAATTAGTGTGAGATTTTAAAGTATGGATAAATCCAAAATGTCAAAACAAAGGTTATGATTATATTTGAATACAAGAAATAATATAAAACATATAATCATATAAACATAAATAATATAAAACATGTGGCATATAATTTTTTCTTGTATGCTTGCAAATACTTTAACTAACAACAATGAAAAATAAGTAAAAGTCACTAACCATCAAAGTTATGTATCTACGGGTCCAGGATATTTGTTCCATTATAAGATGTTGAAAACTTTGAAAGGTAAGAGCATATAGGTTTAATGGTATAAGAATGAGGAAAGTCCAAGATAGAGATGAAAACTGAAAGTAATGGATAAGGAATATGCTTGGGATAGAAATTGTGAATTGAATGAAAATTTCTATTTGGGTGATGAGGACACTTGTAATTCTGCTCTGCGTAACACAGAACCACTCACTGCAGCTTCAGCTTAGAGTAAGTTCAGTGTTTACATGGTTTTTACTTCATTACAAAAGCCTTGAGGTGCTTGCATGATAAGCCTCCCCATAAATTATGCTGTGTAACTTCACACAGTGCAGTCATTAATCACAAGTGTTAAAGTTTTCTTTTCTTCTTTTCCCTCACATTGAACAAAGAAGTCCTAGAAACACAAAGGAAACAGGTCAAAATGAGCAGCCTTGACTATTTATTTCTCCTTAAAGAGTTACCTCTGAGAGAAAAATGTGTCAGGTTTACCCTTCCCAACTCACCAACTGTCTTTGGTTTGGAAAAGAATTTCTAAAGCATTCTCTCTCCTCCTTGCCCTTCCCCCTCCTCCCCCTCCTTTGCCTCCTCCTCCTCCTCCTTCTCCTCCTCCTCTTCCTCCTCCTCTTCCTCCTCCTCATCCTCCTCCCCCTCCCCCTTCTTCCCCTCCTCCTTCCTCTCTCTCTCTCTCTCTCTCTCTCTCTCTCTCTCTCTCTCTCCCTCTCTCTCACCTGTGGATCAAAATCACAGTTCTCCAGCATTGTGTCTGAATCAAAATGGTCATAACCCCACCTAAGATTCAACCTTGTGAAAAAGAAAGGCCTGAGGAACATTATACTTCTAAAATGCAACAACAAAGGAAAGCTTATTAAAAACAACATTCAGCAGGACCAGGGCCAATCTAAAGGTGGTACCCAGTGATGGTACCACCATTGGCAGTGTGGTCTAAGTGATTCTGGCTTTAGAGTCAGGAAGGATACATGAGTAAAAGGGTTGTAAAATCCTCCTACTCAGAAAAGGAAAGCCAGTAAAGTAAGGAGTGTGCCAAGGGTGTCCCAGCATGAAAGCCCAGAGAGGCCCATGTGTGAAGCTGTGAAAATGAAGCCTGAGTTGGGATGGAGACCTCAAGATGTTAGAGATGCCAGAGCCTAGACACATCTGCCAGAGAGAGCTACATTCAGGAGTGGAACCAGCCCAAGAGAGAAAGTGTGTTGCTGTCAGCAAAGTTGGAAGTATTGAGCCATCTAAGCCCTTTAAATTCTGATACAGGGCTACAGGATTTGGAGTTCTTCCTGCTGGGTTCCAGTCTTTCCCTGTTCCAGTATTTCATCACTATGATGTCATCCCTTCTTTTGAAATGGTATTGTATATTCTGTACCTTTGTACATTGGAAGCATGTGACTTCCTTTTTTATTTTATGGGGGCTTATAATTAATAAATTACCTTGAGTCTCAGCAGAGATTCTAAACAATGTTGAGACTTAAAAAACTATGAGGACTTTCGAAGTTGGACTAAATCCATTTGAATGAGAGGCTGCTCTCCATGAGTTGAGAGTAAAACCCTGTTGTTCCAAACAATATGTACACAACTCACTGAATTTGGAAAGGTTGAGCTGGCACCTACCCAAAGTCTTCATCTCCAAGGACTAATGTTCTGTGTACTGAAATGTAAAAAGGGAGAGGTAAACACCAAACTGGCTACAAACACTCTGAGCTACCATGGTAACATACCTGCAAGATGTGCTAGTGCAATGGTGGCACAAGGCTTGTGGGACTATCCAGCCAAGTTCTGAAGTCAAGGCCCATGTTATGAATTAGAACTTATCCCTGACACTTTGCAGGTAGCCAAGAACCTGAGACCAGAGTGGTCAGAGACCTAAGGGAAAACCAAATGCTACTGTTGTAGTGAAAAAGATAGTAACAAAGTTACTCCTGATGACACTCTGACTATATATTATATGACTGGCTATATAATATATATTATATACTATATGACTATGTTATGACTATGACTGCCTATACTCATAGGTCAGTGTCTTCCTTGATTATTAACAGCTTCTTCCTCTAATAGTAGATGGAAACAAACACAGAGATCCACAGCAGGGCAAGCTGCAGAGAGTGAAAGACCTCAGATCAGTCAGTCTTAAATGAGCTGTCTACATTAATCCCCTCACCTCATGGCTCAGGAACCCTGTTGAAGAAGAGATAGAAAGGCTGTAAGAGAGAGAGGGATGGAAACAGCAAGCAAACAAGGCTTTCTAAATACAGCAGGATCAGTGTACATATGAGTCCAGAAGCTATTTTCAACTCTTTATTTTCTTACAATTTCCTTATGTATTATGGTTTCTGAGTTTGTGTTTTTATGGGATTTCTGTGTTTGCCAATGTGTTTCTATATGTGTCTCTTATGGGTTTTTCTTTTCTTGGTTCATTGTTTTTCTATTTGATTGTGTGTTTTTTGTTATTGTTTATTTTTAGATGCCTATTTGTTTTCTAATGAGATAAAGCAAAGAAGGATGTAGATTTTGGTGGGTGGGATGGATCTGAGAGGAGTTGGGAAGAAGGAACCATAACCAGAATATATTGTGTGGAAATAAAACCAATATTTTAAAAAGATGCTGGTCTCCAAATCCTCGTAGTGGAACAGTTTGAAGAGAGTTAAGAAATGTGGCCTTGTTGGATGAGAAATGTAACTGAGGGTTGGCTTTGAGGTTTCAAAATACTCATGCCATTCCCAGTGTTTCTTTGCCTCATGCCTGGGGATCAAGATGCAAACTCTCAGCTACTGCCCTAGCACCATGCCTGCCTGCCTCCTGTCATGCTCCCCACCACGCTCCCCACCATGATGGTCATGGATTCTAACCCTCTGAAAGTGTAATCCCTAAATAAATGCTTTCTTTTATAAGTAACCTTGCTTTTGGTATCCCCCTGGTGATATAAACTAAGAGATTAGGTTTTTCTGGGCCATTATCTGTATTACATTCCAGTGTGGACAATACCATCCCCTAGGCAGATATTCCTGAGCTGAATAAGAAAGTTGTCTGAGTGAGTCAGTCAGTGGGGTTATGACTGCTGCTTGAGTTCTTGCCCTGACTTCCATAGATGATGACTTCACTGTGTCCTGATAGCATAAGATGAAATAAACCCTTTCCTCCATAAGTTGCTTGTGGACATGGTATTTATAACAACAAAAGAAAGTGAACTAGAACAAATACTTATGATATCCTAGACTTCCAGATAGTAGCAGAGCATTAAACATTATCTAGACATTTAAAGGCACTGTCTTCTCACTGAGGAATTAACTCTCTGATATGAAGATGTTTCATATAGAATACTATGTGTGTTACCTTTTTGAAAACCCCTGCAGAAAGAGGGATCATGCTTTAAATACCAATTTGTGAGTATATATAACAACAACAAAAAAATAGCAGGTGGTGGCTAGAATACACAGAAATTTAAATCCACATACATTACTAGTAGGAATTCTAAATAGTGTAAACACTACAGGAAACAGTATGGTGTTTTCTCAAAATGTGTAAATTAAAACTTCCAGGCAATGCAGCAATAGAGCTCCTAGACATGTCTGAATAAGGTAAGAACAGAGTACTGAGGAGATAATTACATACTCATGCTTACAGAAGCACTAGCTGCAATACCCAAGAGGGGAAAGTTAACCAAGGATCCATAGATAAAAGCATAGGTAAGCAAAATGTAACATATGCACATTATGGAATAAAATTCAGCCTTTAAAAGTAAGAATATCATGTCACATCCTGTGCCATGGATTCTAATTCGCATAATGTACTCATCAGTCACAAAAAGACAGACACGTGATTCTAATTTTATGTGGTATTCTGAGTAGGTTAATTCCTGAGAAATGGAGACCGTAGTCCCCCGGGGCCAACTATAGGAAATACAGAATCACTTAGACTTCTGGATTTGCTAAGAAAAAAATGCACTGGGAACCGATTGCCTAATAATGTGGATACACTAAGCACTAATGAACTATAAACTTAACTTTACACAAGGAACAACAGACAACTAAGGCATGTAGTAGGAAAAATATTCCCCCGTATATACATATATATGTTTATATATAATGAAACTAAATGTTATTAAATGAAAGAAAGAAAGCCACAAATTTGAAAGAAAGCAGAAAGGATATTAAGAGAGTTTGGAGAAAAGAAAGGAAAAGGGAAATGATGTCATCATATTATAATCTGAAAAAATTAAAAATAATTTTTAAAATGGGTAAGATAATGCTGCAGAACAAATATGTCTCCCCTCTCGCTCTCCTGTATTGGAACCTTAGCGTCCTCCACAGTGTGCCATGGGACTGGCATACTGGGACATCTAGAAGATGATTTGGGCCATAAAGTTTAAGACTCATGAACTGAATTAGCACCTTTAAAAGGTACATGAGAAAATTTTGTTCCGTCTCTTCTTCATCAACAGGATGCAAAAAGAAGTAAGCAGTTTGTAAGCAAGACAAGTTCTGTGCCTGTATTCTCCATGTTAGTAGTATATGGATCAGAAGAATAAATTTCTGTCATTTATAAGTCTACAAAAATCTCCAGTGTTTGGAACTCCAACTGTTGAGAAAATGTTGTAAATTTTGTGATTGGTTGCTGTCGGGGTTTTTGTTTGTTTGTTTTTTATTTTGTTTATTATTATTTTGTGTATCTGTATAATGTGTTACCACATCGCATATGTGGAGGTTAGAGTATAACTTTAGACAGTCAGTGCTTTCCTTGTACCCTACATCTGCAATTGAACTCACAACATCAGACTTGTATGGAAAGTGCTTTTACCCAGTAAGCCACCTTGCCATTCCTACTTAGGAATTTTTACTAAGAAGGAACTAATATGTTACAGTAAATGAACTAAAACAGGTCAAAAATAAACTCTGTGTGATGGATGAGGGTATACGTACTTTAATAGTCAATGCCTTTCACTTCAGGTATTAATCGTAGTGTTAAAAAGAGAAGACATGTGATTTTTATAGCAATTTTAGCTATTTGGTAATTCAGTTATATGAACCCAAATATAATTTATAGTGCATTAGGTAATCTTTTAATGAAAAACTTTGCAACTTCTTGGTAACTGTTTAATTTACATATATATGCATATAGATAGGTAAGAACAATTTCTTTACTATTTTCTGGTATATATATATATATATATATATATATATATATATATATATATTCATGTGAATAAACAAGTCTTAGTTACCTTTTGACACTTCTTGCTTGTTACAATGCTTAATAAATAAGACATTACTAAGGAAAAGATAGCCCACCTGCACTGAGATGCCAAAAATTGACGATCCTTATACCAACCATACCTGAAGATAATCCACACACAAAAAAAGAGAGAGAGAATTTTCGAGTAAAACGCTTTGGGAGAGATATTTTAAAAGAATGCAATAAGTGGAAAGAAAGCTCATCTTTTCTTATGATAGAAAATACTAATCTTTATATTGGTTAAAAAATACTGAACTAAGAAAATAATTTATAGATAATGCCAAGGTACAATAAGATTAAAAGAGATGACTTTTTAACACTTTAAAATTATTAGTAAATAAGAGTTATTAAGGACAAGGTTCAGCCGGGCGTGGTGGCGCACGCCTTTAATCCCAGCACTCAGGGAGGCAGAGGCAGGCGGATTTCTGAGTTCGAGGCCAGCCTGGTCTACAAAGTGAGTTCCAGGACAGCCAGGGCTATACAGAGAAACCCTGTCTTGAAAAACCCAAAAAACAACCAAAAAAAAGAAAAAAAAAAAAAAAACAAGGTTCTAAATTTGAACAATATAAAGAAGACCAAAAAAAAAAGTCTTATTGAAAATAAATGTTTATACACTATGTTCTGATCACAGTTACTTATACACTATTTTCTGATCACAGTTATTACTTATACACTATGTTCTGATCACAGTTCTTACTGGTCTTTTGCTTGTATGTTATAATTTCTCATTTTGTATTTTTATGGGTGTGAGGGAGACTGTGTGCGTGCATTTGTGTGTGTGTGTGTGTGTGTGTGTGTGTATTTGTGTATCTGTGTGTTTGTTTCTTTTGCTTTTTATTATTTTATATGGCTAGTTGTTTTCTCCCCCCTTTTTGAAAATAGATTCTTTCCTCATATATCTTTATTACAGTTTCCCCTCCTACTACTGCTGCCAGTTGCTGCCCATGTCTCCTATCCCGATAAACTCCCTTTCTGATATTAGAAAAGAACTGGCTTCTATGAGATAACAACTATACTTAACTAAAAAAATATAGTAACATAAAAAAAAACACAAACCATTAACGTTGAATAAAGCAAATCAACAGAAGAAAGTAGGTCCAAGAGAAAGCACAAGAATAAAAGACCCACTCACACACTTGGGAGTCCCAAAAATATGCTAAAGTGAAACCATATTACATAAGAGAGGACCTGGTGCAGACTCATGCAGGCCCTGTTCATGCTGTGACAATGTATGAGTTCATGTGAGCTTTAATCAGTTGATTTAGAACATCTGGTTTTCCTGGTGTCTTCCATCCCATCTGGCTTTTACATTCTCTCTACCTCTACCTGGTCCTCAGTGGGGTTTCCTGAGGGCGGAGATTTGATGGACATATCCAAGCTTTCCCCCCTCTTTGTGTGTGTGTGTCTGTATAATCTCTGTCTGTGAGCCTTTGTATTTGTTCCCAGCTGCTGTAAGATGAAGCTTCTCTGATGGCTGAATAAAGCACTGATCTATGAGTATAGCAGAAATTATAGGATTCATTTTACCATCACTTTTTTTGTTTAGATCAGTAGTATTTGGTTTTATTCCAGGTGTCTGGATTATCTAGTCCCTGGTTCTTGATCACCCAAGCAGTGTCTGGTATGGATTGCATGTCATAGAATAAGGCTTAAGCCAAATCAGACATTGGTTAGTTACTACAAGCTTTGTGCCACCATTGCCCTATCATATTTTGTAGGTAGGACAAATTGTAGATAAAGGGTTAGTGTCTGAGGTGGTTTTACATTTCTCTTCTGGTAGCCTGCAGAGTACCTTCCTATACCAAAGACATTAGTACATAAAGCTTAAGGTTCCATATATCCACCAGCTCAACCTCTCCATACTCAATAAGTTCTGTGTTTGTGGTCTTCCACAATAGACACATGCTCAACCATGTTCAATGCTGCGCTGTTCATCATAGCCAAAAACTGGGAACAACCTAGAAGTCTCTCAATGGAACAATGAACAAAAAAATGTGGTACATCTACACAATGAGATGTAACTCCACTGATAAAAAGAATAACATCATGGAATTTGCAGGAAAATGGATGGAAGTAGAAAAAAAATCATCCTGAGTGAAGTAATCTAGACCTAGAAAGATAAATATGGTATGCATTTACTTATATATAAATATTAAATATTAAGTAAATAATAACTAAGCTACAATCCATAGACCCAGAGAGAATATATATACACAAAGAGACTAGGGAGTGAGGACACAGGAATCTCCGTGAGAGGGGAAACAGAATAGATTCCATGGGTGGACTGGAGGTGGGAGAAACAAGAACAGGAGTTTCAGGTGAAGTGGAGGGGAGATGGGGTTGAGGGAGGGAATATGGGGAACTGAGGAGAATTTGAGGGGTGGTGTTAAAACCTAGTGCAAGGAAACACCTCTAAAATCTATGACGGTGATCCTAATGAAGTATCCAAATAATGAGGGAGATAGAATCCCAACTGCCCATCTCTTGTCATCAACAAAGCTGCCAGTGCCAGGACGTGGTTCTAGCTGACTGACTACTTGTTATTTGTTTTGTTTTGTTTTGTTTATTCTTTTGGTTTTTTTGTCTGGTAATCATTTTTTTCTTTTTTATGTTTTTATTATTTACATTTCAAATGCTATCCTGAAAGTCCCCTATACATTTCCCCCACCCTGCTCCCCTACCCACCCACTCCCACTTCTTGGCCCTGGCATTCCCCTGTACTGGGGCATATAAAGTTTGCAAGACCAAGGGGCCTCTCTTCCCAATGATGGCCGACTAGGCCAACTTCTGCTACATATGCAGCTAGAGACATGAGCTCTGGGGGTACTGGTTAGCTCGTATTGTTGTTCCACCTATAGGGTTGCAGACCCCTTCAGCTCCTTGGATGTATACTTTCTCTAGCTCCTCCATTGGGGGCCCTGTGTTTCATCCAATAGATGACTGTGAGCATCCACTTCCATTGCTGGTGGGATTGCAAGCTTGTACAACCACTCTGGAAATCAGTCTGGCAGTTCCTCAGAAAATTGAACATAGTACTACTGGAAGATCCAGCAATACCTCTCCTGGGCATATACCCAGAAGATGTTCCAACTGGTAATAAGGACACATGCTCTACTTTGTTCATAGCAGCCTTATTTATAATATAATAATATTTATAATAATATAATAAATATTATAATATATAATATAATATAATATAATAGATATAATAAATATTATATTCATAATATAATATTTATAATAGTTGGAAAGAACCCAGATGTCCCTCAACAGAGGAATGGATACAGAAAATGTGGTACGTTTACACCATGGAGCTATTAAAAACAATGAATTTATGAAATTCTTGGGCAAATGGATATATTCTGGAGGATATCATACTGAGTGAGGTAACTCAGTCACAAGAGAGGTCACTTGATATGCACTCACTGATAAGTGGATATTAGCCCAGAAACTTAGAATACCCAAGAGACAATTTGCAAAACACAAGAAAATCAATAAGAAGGAAGACCAACTTGTAGATACTTCATTCCTCCTTAGAATAGGGAACAAAATACCCATGGAAGGAATTACAGAGACAAAGTTTGGAGCTAAGATGAAAGGATGGGGCATCCAGAGACTACCCTACCTGGGGATCCATCCCATAATCAGCCACCAAATACTAAATAGTGTCCCAAATGCAAACACTATTGCATATGCCAGCAAGATTTTGCTGAAAGGACCCTGATATAGCTGTCTCATGTGAGGCTATGACTACTTGTTTTCTAAAGCTAAAGAGGAAGAATACATGGGATTAAATGTCTGGGGAGGTGGAAAGGATCCAGGAGGAAAAAGGAAACCATGATCAGAAAGACAAAATAAGAAAAAAGAAAAACCAACACAAAGCAGACAATTTCTTTTGATCACAGACTCCAAAGTTATCTCTATTTGAATGTACACAGTATTTTGTATTATATAAAATGGTTTGGGGTATATGAAAACAGATGAGTATCATTCCTAAGAGGAACTCTCCCTAGCCAGAGCAAGACATTTATGTGATGGTGTAGCCAGTGCTGTTCCCAAGGGTAACTCATTTGCTGACTGCCACCTTTCCTTCCTGGTCCCCTAACAGCAATCTCAGGTATTATTCACACCTGAGTTCCCTCATCAATTGATCATGCTCATTTTTGAAAACTACATCTTCTAGGCTAGATTCTGCTTTCCTTGCCACAGAGTAAAAGAGAAGAAATACCAGGACAAGAAGTTGACCTGTAGGTGATGTTTCTATATTGTTCCTCAACATTAACGTTATTTAAAGTATCATAGTAGTACTGGAGAATACATAAAAATTAACAGATGTCTTCATTCAAGCTACAGACAGAATTATCCACGGCAGTCATTCCATGCTAAATTCTGACTGGATGCAAATGAAATATTATTATTCTCTTTTCTTAGTATTTTTCAGATAAATGTGATTACATCATATGTCTATGAGGCTTTCACCTCAAATTCTCTGACACAAAGTTAAGATAGCAGGCCAGATGTAGTAAATACACATAAGCCCAGCTTTCAACCAGGGAGGTGGACGTATGAGGATCAAGAGACTAAGGGCAGACTCACTATCATAGTCTAAGCTAGATAAAACTCCATTTCACAAAAGTAACAAAAAGAAAGGCAGACTGAAAAATGTTTGCTTACTAAATGTGATGGTTAATATGGGTTGCCAGCTTGACAGCACCTAGTATAGTCCATGGGACAAGACTCTGGGAGTTCTGTGAGAAATTATCTAGATGAGGTGTGAACATCTAGGTATCACTAAGGGGCTTTAAATTAGGTTCGTCGAGGTGGACCGTACACATGAGCAGCACCACTCCACAGGTTTTGGTCCCAGACTTCATAAAAACAGAAAGAGAGCAGAGCACGAGCATTGGTTGCTCCCTGCGTCTTAAAGGCAGCTGCAGTGTAAGCAGCTGCCTCCTTAAGATCCAGTCCCCTTTGGGTTCCCTGATGATAGATTTACCTTTTCTCCTGACAACAGGAAAAGTTGCTGAGACTTTATGTATGTATTTTCAATCTTTTCTATTTGAATGCACTTCAAGTACACAGCAAGGAATCACTTGTGACCACAAATGTGGCTTGTGTCCTCAAAACCTGAAGTGAACATATAAGGGCACCTAATACATTTCATTGGTCACATATCTCTGTCATAGCTGGTAACTCTGTGGGGACTCTGCACACACTTCATACACCAATCCCACAACCCTCTGTGCCATCTCATGGCTTACCGGAATGTCCTCAGAATTTCTCTTTTCCTACTTAGCAAGTTGTAATGAGCATGGTTCTAACAGTTAAGGTGACCAACTCAGAAGACAATGGTCTCCTGGAGCTCCTGCTTCTGTCACTTCTGCCTTCATATTAACATAACTTTGCCTCCTTAAATTTTTAATGAACCCTTGATTTCTCATGGATACAGTGGAAAAATATTCTAATTATATGTTTCTTTTAAATATGCAATGATGTAAATATGTCCAACATACTTAAAAATTCAGCAAACAGTAGTTGATACTTTTTATTAAAAATCAAAAAGTAACTGTTATCCATAACTGTGCCACCAAAGCCAAGATCTAAAATGCTTTTTGAGTGAGGAAAGACTGAGACAAATACTTTCAAATTAGCATTAAACGTTTTATAAATGCTTTCTCATTATTTTTCTCTTTAAATTTTCAATCCTGATAAATCATGTCAGGTAAATTTTAGTAAATTAAAATATGTGACAAATTGCTATAAATAAACATTTATCCAACTATATTAGAAAATAAATAGGTTATTAAATATCTTCCTGTGATAATGCATGAATAATGATTAATATACTTTATTAAAAATCACAAAAGGTTAATTGCTGTAATCATCTTTTTCAAATGTAATTTTCCAAATTTACATTATCATAAATTAACAGCAGAAAAACAGTTTGTTAACTCTGGGAAGGGTTTAGGTGGAAAGAGTTTCACGGAGAGACAAAGAAATTAGAGAATTTCAGAAGTGAAAGTAACCAGAGTGTATGAATCTCTTGCAATTGATATAGTATAAACTTACATCTAACCAGAAAATGTTTTACTAATATTTTTAATAAAAATAATTATAATAATATCAAAAATTTGGGGTTGGGTTAGGCTGGGATTTTGTTTTTCATTTGTTTGTTTTATAATATGTAACTAAGAAATTGTAGCTGATACTGGAAAGGTTTTCATGGGCTGAATTGCGACTTTAATATCCATGTGTTGAAGTTTTAACACTAGCACTTCAGAATATAAATGTATACAGAGACATGACCTTTAACTAGAAAATTAAGTTAAAGCAACTTCCTGGGCATTGGCCACGATCCACCATGATGTTGTAAAAGGTATTAAAACAGCAACACTCAAAAACGCCAGAGAGACACAGGGAGAAGATGGCTATTTACAAGCCAAAAGGAGAAGCCTCTGAAATAACCTATCTTGATGTCTTAATCTTGGTCTTCTGGGTTCATCTTGAAGGGAAAAACTGAAGATGGTAGAACCACTAGAGGTATTCATCTTATGAATGGAAGAGCCTCCTGCCTAATACCTGCTTCAGAGTCTTACACAAGGGTCATGCAATGTGTGCAATTTATGCATGGATATTTTGCAATTTGTGTGTTTAACTATGGACATTACTCTAATGCAAAAACAGGTATAAGAAACGGTGTTAGTGAGTGATCCAGCAGTCAAAAGCAAAGCAGTTGTCTCTGGAGGTGGAAAAGATTTAGGTCTATGTTACACAATGGGAAACAGTAAAAAAGCAAATGTCCCTTAAGCCAGACAGTCTCAGGGAAAGGGCTGCAAAATGTTAAAATGGGGGTTATTTCTATATGCTTCTTTCTGCAAAGTATGGCAATAAGGAGACTAGCCAAATAAAGAATCAGGTGGTTTGAAAAAACCTGAAAGGAACGGTGTAATCCAGTGAGAGGAGTCCTTTAAGAATTAGAAAATCAGAAAATCAGTTCTAAATAAATCAAACTGAAAACATTTCCTTTCCATGTAACCCTATAGGTGTTCCAAATGTACTAAAAATAGTCCCATCGAATTGACAAGAGAGGCAATATGTATTGAATTTCTTCCACAAACAACACTAGGAATATACATTGACCATATAAACACGAGTTTGTTAAATTGGTGGCATTCCAAAGGCCTCTAGGAGGGCTTTAAGGCATGAGTGAAACATTCTAAGGCAAGGAATATATAGCCAGTGCCTAGTTTAGATCAAGCAAATCTGGTTGGATGAACACAGTGAAATAAGAGCCTTGAAGCAGATGAGCAAGATATTGTACTTAATGAGCAAGTTAGTTGCTACCAAGCCCACGCTCCTGAAAAGTATTCCCATACAAATAAAACAATAGTTCTTGACCTGTACCCCTTTGG
>CACVCL010023224.1:0-21718 GCA_902729485.2 Mus minutoides
AGATCCCTTTGTCCTTTCCTAAGAACTTTGATTAAAAAGTGAGTTAGAATGTAACCAGAATGTTTAAAAGGCTATTCTAACACAGAGAGAAGTTTAGCAACCATTAAAGTAGGGTTGCGCTAATAGGATAATAGCTCCTTGCAAACAGGCATTAAATGACCAAGTACAAAAAGGCAGGGCCCTCCCAGTTCAAGGAGGTGAATCTTGACTCAATAGTTCAGTTATTTGGCTTCCTTATAACTACAAAGAAGAAAGGATGGTAAATGTAGATTAATTGTGGCCAGAGTGAAATTAGGAGGCTGTCCAAGTTTCCTAGAGAGTTCTAGGATGTCAGCTCTGTGTTGTCCTATAGGACATCTTTATGATGCCACAAATAATTATAAATCATGTTTGTTGGGTGCTCACATCATACCATCCATCATGCTAAGCTAGTTACATTCATCATCTCAAACAGTCCTCCCAGAGAGCCCATGAGGACCACACATGTGTGGGAGGGGCTCAAACGGCTTGGGGAAGGTAGCAGTCAGCACACTGAAGCCTTGCGGCAGAAGCGGAGTCTGTGTTTCATTCACAGCATAATAGAGTCTGGGATCAACAGTGTAAAGCATTTGAACTTTGGAGTCTAACTCTTCCATTTACTACCGAATGTGACTGCAGCTGAAGAATGCTCTTTTAAACTTGAGACCCTGTCCGAATGCAGCAGATTATTCCAATACCTTGGATGTGGAGGCTTAGAGTAAGTCTTACACCAGGAGTCCCTATTATGTAGTGGACCCTTCTTCAGGGACTGGGAGTCCAAAGACACTAGGCGTTTCTCCCTGGGCCTGTCTAGACCCTGAGGGAAGCAGCCACATTCCCATTCCAGACAGGCTTTGGACTGACTCTGTGTCACTCAGCCATACTTGCTAGCTACAGCCTGTGGAGAATTGTCACCAACAGCTCCCCAGCTGCCTCATGTTAATGCAATCAGCAAGAAGCCTGTACACCTGACGACAGTTCCGACTCTGAGGTGAATGATTAAAGTTTAAAAGGTCGCATGCCATTGTAATACCGAAAAGAAACCTCATGATTCATCATTTCTGATGCCATCTCATCTGTTTAATAAAGCTGTATTTCACTCACAGCTCATATTTAATGGGCCAATTTAAGTAATGGCATCAGGGTTGGGAATTTTTTACCCCTTTCCCTTGCAAGCTAGACGTGGTTTCCATGGTGTATACTTAAAACAAAAGAAATCCAATCAAAATCAACAGCAACAACAAAAGAAAAATAAAAGCAACAGCAATAGCAATGTGCACTTACACACACACACACATAGAGAGATGAGAGAGAGATACACAGACACACACACACACATACACACACACACACACACACACACACACACATAGAGAGATGAGAGAGAGATACACAGACACACACACACACACACACACACACACACACACACATGCACACACATACAGAGGGAGAGAGAGAGAGAGAGACCAAAACACCATAAGAGTTAAGGAGTGTACAGACTTGTATATTTACTGTGTGATTCAGTCTTCACATGGCTGGGTGTTGTTTATGCCAAACTACTGCATTTGGACTCCAATATTAGGCATGAGTAGACCAGCAGTTGACTCTGCTAAACCATGTCTCCCATAGTTATATAGAAGGAAATTTATCTGGAAGGCAAATCCTGTTGTCGGTGGATCCAGTGCTAAGCCATGAGGGTGGAGATTCATTCATAGCAGAAAGGCAAATTTCCTAGCCCTGCTTATCTTAAGAGCAGTGATTCTCCACAAGTGACAACTGTGACCCCTGAGGGGACATTTGGCTATTGTCTGGGGATGGTTTTAGCTGCCACTGCTGAAAGGGGCAGAGGTTAACCAGTGGAAAGAGGTTAGGAGTACTGCCTAGCTTCCACATTGCAGAGGGCCTGTGTAGAGTGCTCATAGCTTTGGAAGATTCCAGGGTTCCAGAGACATGCCGGAAATGAGGGTAGATTTGATTTCATTCTCGTGGTTCTAATCCTCATCAGTGCCGTAACTGGATGTCTTGAAAGAGATCCTTTTCATCCATCATCACACACCAATGTCCAGGTGGTCAGTGTGTCCAGAAAGGAGATAAAGGAGTAAGAGAGGTCAGAAACTAGACCCTCTCTCTCTAAAAATATTGAAAATACAAATAGTGAAAAAGTTATTCAAATGATAACTTACATTTAACAGATAAAGATCTATCAAAAGAAGGTGACTGACCTGCTCATTATGACAAGCTGCGGTCTCTCAGTATTTATTTTGCTATTCTTGTTCTGAATTAGGGAACAATAGGTGCCTACCCACTCATCAATCTATGTTCTAAATGGAGCACACAAATCAACACCTTCCGCATCTTCCTCTGCTCTTCTTTCCCTCCCTAAGTGGGCCCCATCACATCTGCTTTTTGATGTAGTGACCCGAACCAAACAATTCTCAGCTGCTCATTTTTTTTAATGCTATTATTTTCAACAAATACAACTGTTGACATATTAATGATGGAGGCAGGAGCATTTTGGCACTGTATATGGTTTTAGAAATTTCTTGCATACAATGCCAGTTAGTCCTTATCCTTAGTTGTCATGGCATAAACATCAATTCCTGTTTGGGACCCAAGATGGAGAATGTCTGAATACACCAAGTTAAAGAACATGATGTAGGCATCTTGCTACTTGTGAAACTGGGATAATTTGAAACTCTTTGTTTTCTTGTTTTCTTTTGTTGCTTTTTTCTCCATTCATCTATCCCAGTTTTTCTCATTCAGTATAGAGTAATGTAGCTTATCCCCAGAAAGCCAAAAATCCAGCAAAGCATCTCTAGATCTTGAGTTCATTCACATCTCTTTCCCACATCCACGCCAGTGATAACTCCATAGGATAACACCTCCAAATATGTCTATAGTGTACCCATTTTCATCACAACCACTGCTCTCATCTACCTGTCCCTACACCACTATACTTCTCAATCGAAAATTGTAGTAACATTCCAACTGGACTTCATCTTTCTTTCTATCTGGTTGCTCAGGATAACCAGGGTCTTTTAAGAAAAAGTTCCCCATCTCAATAAAGATAAGATGCAAGCTCTTTCCCAACCTATAAGATACTAGTGTCTTTTGCTGCGATGTGCCTAACTCGACGTGCCTCCTAGGCTCTTTCATTGTGTCTTCCATGTTCCTTCTTGTGTTCCCCAGGTGTCAAGTAGGCTCCTACTTTAGGATCCTTGCCATTTTGTTTCTCTCTCTGACCATCCTTTTCCCAGTCAAATTCTATTTCTCAGAACCTCATCTGCCATACAGTGTAGCATGACATGTCTGTTCTTCTCTGTGATTATTGGTATGTTGCATTTTTTACACTTTTCTTACTTCCTTCTACTAATCAGCTCCCAAAGAAGTGTATGTGGAGGAGATAGATAGATAGATAGATAGATAGATAGATAGATAGATAGATAGAGAAAAGGGAGCTCCATGAGAGAAGGATTTATGCTCACTCTATTCCTGGGTATTAAACATAAACTAGGCAGTTGGTGCAAGTAATTTTTGCATGCACAAATGAATGCATAAATACACGAATGGCTGTCTTTTATTGTTTAACTGTGAAGCCATTATTTCCATGACAATTTTTCATTTTCATTGTTGAGAGCAGAATGAGTGGCCTTAAGTTTTCCATATGTCGCTGTAGTAACTTGAACTTCTAGTTCAATGATTTGGGTGTTCTGTTAGTTTTAATGTCTGAAACTGGAGTAGCTGCTTTCAGTGACCAGCTTTTGGCTTACTTACTTGTCTCTAAAGGTTGTCATTTGCTGTCACTGTGTCCATATATCTACCATTATTTAATTCATTTTTCCTGTTTTCTTGACCTTCCATAAGATTTTATTATATATTTGAGCATTTCCCACATATTTGATGATCATGACCTTAGTGTGCCCGACTGAAGGTCAATGCTGATATTATTTAATAACCACAGAAGTGCCACCTCTATGCCCAAACTCTTCTGGCTGCCGTTTTATCATCTCTTTTCCTTCCCTCTGGATGGAAATATGGAAGTCCCTTTGAATTGACAGGGGCTGATGTAAAACAACTTTGCCACTTACATTTTGTGAGGGATCCTGTCTCAGGTGTTTTACCAAATGGCAGCGGTATAAGAGCTCTCACCTTCTTTTCATCTGCTAATTTGAAATTACGCTGTGAAAAGCTATGAAGTTCGCTGGTTGTGATTTGTTCTTTATATGCCCTTGCTACTTAATCTTCATGAAGCACTTATTAAGATGCTGAATGATCCTTAAACAGATCCCCACCTTTTCTACAAAAAGGCACCGAATGGAGGATGCTTAACAACATCAAACACGATGGGCAGAATGACAGCTATCTAGACATGAAGATGCAAAGGCCGTGGAGGGCAGGGATGAACTGCCAAGGTTGCCTCCAATTATTTACTCTGGTTAAGAATCAGTTTAGAACTCCCAGCTTTACATGAGTCCTCTGGTCCTTGTTATAGAACCAATAAGACCAATAGACAGATTCAGGTTTAGTCATCTCTCTTATTTGCAGGGTCCCAAGTATTTGTGTTTGTTGTTTTTGTTTTCTTTTATTTGTTTACTGTTGGGTTTTTTCTTTTTTTCTATTTTTTTTTGGGGGGGGCTATTTTTGTATGTTGCTGTGTGATGCAAGATGAATCACTGATTGGTATTAAGAAGATAATTAAGACCCTTCATGGGACTTCCAAGTTTGCTGCCTATTTGAATAGTTTTAGGTTAAGTGGTGTATTTTTTTTCCTATGAGACAGAAAATATTCTATGCTTTAATGTCACACAGTCTGTGTTGTAACATCTCTGTTTGGCCCTTGTAGGATGGAACAGCCACATGTAAATAAGTATGTTTCACTACTTTCCAATACAACTTTAATTACAAATAGAAGCAACAGGCCAGACTGACTTGTGAGCCATAAATTGATGACTTATACTTTGGGTGGTTTTGAGTCAACTTCCTTGGGTCTGATTTTAGTTGTTGGGTTTGACCATTGAGTTGAAAAGGAGTTTTTTTACCCATGGTCAGTGACTCCTCTAGACAGGGCTGTTCTGCTGGAGTTTATAGAATGGAATAGACCCTGTTGCTATTACTTGGATGGGTATTTTTCATTTGAGTTCAAACCTGAACCAAAGAACAAATCTTGAGAAAGGAATTCCCTTTGAAATCTGAAGGCACAAATGAATTACTCTCCAGGTAAATAACCAAAGTTTGCAAAACAAATATTCATTCTCTTGTGAGTGAACAAGTTGAGGACTCAGGTAATTGAGGCGAAGAGGGGATATAAGAGCCTGTGTGCCTCTTTCCCATCTAGACACTGCTTCTTTATTTGACCTCATTCCTAATCCCACACTGTTACTTGGTTGAGTTCTGTCACTTCCAATTGTGTCCTTGTGTTGGAAGGAAGTCTCTACATGCTCAAACGGGAAGTCCTTTGGGAACTCTACTAAAAGTTGAATTATGAACACAGAGCTGTCATTCAAAATTTTTCTTTTGTGGACAATATGGGTTAAAAGGGTTGTTCACCTGTCATTCATTTAGGACACAAACATCTTTGAAAACCCAGAATGCATAATGAATTCAGACCTTCAACTACTACATGCCTTTTTTTTTTCTTGTTTAATCTACTGTGTTAGTCAGGAGGCCACCAGGGTTAACAGTCCTACTGTTACCTTCAAGAAAATGCACTTGTTAGTCGACCAACCTTTTCAGTTTTGGGATCCTTGAGTTTTCGGAATGGTTAGCTCAGAAAGTTGTTTCCTATGAGAAAAGTAATAAAGTCCTCTGGACTGTACCTGGAAGTCATCCAAGACTTAGGAAGACAAGGACAGCCCTCATTGGAGGGCCCTGAACTCTTAGTTGTTACTTGAACTTGGACTATGTCCTTTTTATAACCATGGGCCCTCATTTAATCCCCTGCCAGTGAAGAAGCTGTTGTTTTCCTACTTCACAGATTAGGAAGCTAAGCCTCGCCCATTATTGTTATTTCAAGTTTTTCAAGATTTGGAAGACGGAGCAAGTCTCTAATTCCAAAGTATCTATGCCCAGCATTCTTAAACAATTGTTACATACTGCTGTTTCTTAAATGGTCCTCATCAGAACTAAGTTCATTTTTTGTTGTCTGAGTTTCTCAATTGGGTACTGGTTGCCTCATCGACTGTATTTGGTGTGGGAGGTGTTTCAGTTGCAGAAAACATCATTGTATTAAATGACTCTAGTTTCCAAGAGAGTAGTATTCTAGAATTCATACACTGTCTTACTTCATATTTATTTTTCTTCATTTTGATTCCAAATTTCACTAAATGTTTTATATTTTAATTAATGTAGTAATCTCCAGTTTGTTAGCATACCATGAATGTGTAATAAACAAACCTTTATTGTCTTTCTAAGTTTTTTTTTCCCACTATGGGGAAGAATCAAGACCAGACTCACATCTAGTGTGCACACATTCTCAAATCGCTGTGGATGGCAGCAAGTGATAGCAGTGGGTGTTACTCCTCAGGAGCCAACCACCTTATTTTTTAGAGACAAGTTTCCCTTTGGCCTAGAATTTACCAAGTAGGGAACGTGGCTAGACAAGAAGTGATGGGGCTTTGCATGACTCTGCTTCCCCAAAGCTGGGAATAGAAGTACATTTCCACACCCAGCTTTCTAATGTGGTTTCAGGGGGTCTAACAGGTTATGTTTAAAAGATAAACCTTTCACCCAGAAAGCTATCCCTCCAGGTCTACCATCTTCAGATTTAAATACTCAGCTTCTTCTGATAGACTTTGTCCTAAGAGACAGTGGAGAAGCTTGCTGGGGAAGCAAGGAAACCATGGTTTCACAAGGCAAGTTCTCAAAGTTGGAAGAAGAAGCAACCAGGGACAGTGTTCCTCAGCTCAGTCTAAAGACTATCTCTCCACCTCACACATACTTAGTCTTAGCTTTTAAATTTTAAGGTTTCAATTATTAGGCATTAAAATCATTGCCTTACAAACAATATGTTTGTTTATACGTCATTTTACTTTTTCAAATATTTATCTATATCAGGAGGTATTCATGAGTTTCTACGCTCTCCATTGTGGCCTGTCTACTTTAGAATTCTCTGTGGTCTGCCTGAAAGGCCAGCCATTCCTTCTCTGCCTTTGTAGTCTCTACAGAGCAGTTCCCACAATCACTATGGTTTATGATGCACTAATTTACCTGGCTGGTTAGGAAAGGTCTAGGGGCTAGATTCTAAAAATAAGCTATCTGGAAGTTGGTCTAACAAGAAAAATAGTCTCATTAGAAACCAGAAGAAAAAAAAAATGCACTCAATGTAGTCTCCTTCCTAGCTAGGGCAGCTTCCAAATGTGAGGACAGGAAAGGAAGGCAATGTTCCCTCCCAGTGGAGCTGAAGCCAGAATAATGAGGAGAGGGATGGAATTATCCAAACTGGAATTTGGCCAAGACCTAGGGCTACCACCTGTGCAAGCTGGAGTCATATGACTGAGAAACTAATTGTAATTTCCTTCTTTCTGGAAAGCTCCTTGCAGATGTAGCTGACTGCTTTCCCTTGAGCTGATACCACTTGGCCAAACTCATCAGAGAGTGTTTTCTTGAGCTGTGTCTGCTAACTCCAAGTTGGTGTTTTTCATTTTCATTAGCCTTTTACCATGAAGTGGTCCCATGTCTGTCTGAAGAGTTAAAGCATTAGTTTTCAACCTGTGAGCTGTGACTCCTTTGACAAACCTCTACTCCCCCCCCCCCAAAATAAATTTCTTAACCATTGCAAACTTACAGTTATAAAGTAGCAGTAAAAATAATTTTATGGTTGGGGGGTCACCACAACATGCGAAAAAGGTACCCTAATAAAGAGTTGCAGCAGGATAGCCATTTTGACTATATTAATCCTGCCAATCCATGAGCATGGGAGATCTTTCCATCTTCTGAGATCTTCTTCAATTTCTTTCTTCAGAGACTTGAAGTTCTTGTCATACAGATCTTTCACTTCCTTAGTTAGAGTCACACCAAGGTATTTTATATTATTTGTGACTATTGTGAAGGGTGTTGTTTCCCTAATTTCTTCCTCAGCCCATTTATCCTTTGTGTAGAGAAAGGCCATTGATTTGTTTGAGTTAATTTTATATCCAGCTACTGCACTGACTCGTATGAGGCTATGCCAGTGTCTGGCAAATACAGTAGTAGATGCTCACAGTCATCTATATGATGGAACACAGGGCCCCCAATGGAGAAGCTAGACAAAGTACCCCAGGAGCTGAAGAGGTCTGCAACCCTATAAGAGGATCAACAATATGAACTAACCAGAACCCCCAGAGCTTGTTTCTCTAGCTGCATATGTAGCAGAAGATGGCCTAGTCGGCCATTATCGGGAAGAGAGGCCCCTTGGTATTGCAAACTTTATATGCCCCAATAAGGGGAACGCAAGGGCCAAGAAGTGGGAGTGGGTGGGTAGGTAGGGGAGCAGGGCGGGGGGAGGGTATAGGGAACTTTTGGGATAGCATTTGAAATGTAAATTAAGAAAATATCTAATAAAAAGAAAAAAAAAAGAGTTGCAGCATTAGGAAGGTTGAGAAACACTGGGCTAAAATGTCTTCCAAATTCATGGCCTGGAAGGGCTTGTGGATATGCCTTAGCTTATCTCCTATTTCTGTGTATCTTTTCACCAGGTGATTTCATTCATGCATCTCATCCTGTGCTGTCATTGATGCCAAGAGAGGGACATTCACCTGTACGGCCCACTGGAATGCAGAAGATGTTCAGCCCCAGAACTTGAGCCACACTTCCAAATTCCTTCCGTACCTGTCCTTCCTCTTTCAAACAAGCCCCACCTTCTGCTTTCCATGTTAAGGACATCCCATTCCATATCCCGCTCTCTGCTCCTCCATGTGGTCCTCCCACATACACGTGTAGCTAGATACAAAAACGAGTATTTGTGAAATTAAACCCAGATTTTGCACATGAAAGTGAGATTTTTCTCTCCATGTCTGGCTCATTTCACTTACTGATCCCAGTCCCAAACACGTTCCAGCAAATGCCCAGCTCCAGGTATCTTCACAGTTGCCTTTCTCTTCCTGTCTCTGTGCTCAGGTGAGACTGGTAGGAGCACCATCTTCCTTAAGCTCTCCTCATCCAGCTCCGTCTCTGACAGTACCTCACATGTATCTCCAACAGATTCTGAGGAACCATTTTTTTCTGGAATGCTGACAATTCACTTTGCTGAAGTCTGCTAATTCTAACCATTAACACCCTTGGTCAGAAATAGCTCAGAACCTTATGGGGAACTCAGGAAAGGAAACTATCTGGCCACAGCTATGGGGAAGATATTAATATTTTCCTTCGTAGTAGCTCTCTTCCTTAATGTCCCTTCTATTGCTGTCTGCACTTCCCCCGAACATCAAAAAAAAATATTTTTTGTGAAGTCTATGACAAGAAACTTGAAAGTCAATCAAATACCAGTGCAGAAGATTAGCCCCAAAGTGACAGAGCTGCCACTTTCATGTGTTTATGGGTGCATCTTCTATTATTTACAGTGTCCATAAAAGCAAGGCCCTTGTTTCTCAGAGATCTGCAATTGTTAATTGTCCATAAGGTGGGCCAGGTTTGCTGTGGTGGCTGAGGAAGGCAGGGAAAGGGTTAACTCTCCTTCCCTCTCTCCAACTCTTTCTTCCCTGGGTGAGCTTTGGGGCAAGGGGAAAACTTTGTTAAGCTTCCAGGTTTCTCAGCATTATGTCCAGGTGGCATGACGTGTGAACAGACGAAAAGATTAAAATCACCGAGGAAATCGCTCTGTCTGAGTCCAGATCACGACGCCTCGCGGTGACCCAGCGACCCAAGTCCTATCTGTCAACTTGTCCTTCCAGCGACTTCTCACCCCATGCTCCGTGGCTGCTACTCTAGGGGGTAAAAAAAGAGTCAGGAATTAGAAGGAGGGGGAAGGAGGGCGAGAGGAAGCAAGGATAAAATACTGCCTTATTACTGAGGACTCAGCGACGCGGGTCAAACGCAGGGCACGGGACCCTTTTAACAAACCAAATACTTTTTCCAGACCCTCATTCCCTAAGGATTCTGCAGTCTTGATTACAACTCTCAGGTCCCTTAGGAAATCCCAGGCCCTTGTTCTGTCCCTGCAAGCAATAGGTAATTCTTAGATAGCCTAGTGAGGAAGAAGGCTTTTCTAGGGACTATAAAATTGCCCCCAGATCTGCTTAGACTTTGGTTAGGTTCTTGCGAGTTACAAAGGAAGCCCGCCCGACTTTGTCCCTCTTGCCCTGACAGTTAGGATGCTTATTTTGGGGGATTGTAAGTGCAATAGGGAGAGAAGACAGAAGGAGGTAAACCATAATATCTATGGGATCTTTTTTTAAATGAAGTTCACCTCTTTGAGTGGAGTGGCTACTTCTTAGAGGCAGTAAACCTGGGTTGGCAGGGGAGCCAGCTGGAGACCGGAGACTTCCCCATGGGCAAGGCAGCCCAGGCTCATTCCTCATATACTCTAGACTGAACCATATTTCAAATTCAAACAACAGCCAGATATTGGCAATTGCCTATGGTTCAGATTCTTTCAGCATATAAACAGAGCCTAAGTTTAATAAGTTACACAAGTGCCGATTTCTTTTAAATAAATGGTTTGGGTGCCTTGTTTTGCCCGCACCTATGGCATGACTCTGCTGGAAGACCTCTTCTGCCGTAAATCATTACAGAGAGGAGCCACTTAACACATCGTGCAATACATTTGCAAGATTTTGACATGTGGAATTAAAAAAACAAAACAAAAGCCAACATACCACTTAAAGTAATCGTTGTATAAAAAACACAGGCACAAGTTGCTAAACATTCAGATGTGGGAAAGTCTGCAAAATGAGACAGTTATTGGTTTGCTCTGTTCTTTGGTCCCATTTTGTTATAGGATTCCATCCAGGATGTCACATTGCACCCAGTGACGACACTTCTTCAATCTCCTCGGACCCTGAGAAGGTTGGGACAGTACTGGTAACCATTAGCTTTCTAAAGGTCTATACCATTGAGTATATTTTAAAATTTTAACTCAAGGTACTTTTCTTTCAAGCTGCCCCCTTTTAAAAGAAGTACTGTTGTTGACCGCTGCATAATATTCTCTCAATGAGCATGCTGTTTAGCTTTTTCATTGGAGAAAACAAAAATTCTCAGTATGCTTTTTTGACATTGATTGCAGCTTAATTGAAAAGAATAGATTGACTGGGAAACAGGAAATAAATGCAATCTGCTGGTGACTATTCTGACACTACTCTTTGTCTTTCATGCTTTGGTAAAGTGTGTAAATGTAGGCATACCTGCACACACAAAAGACCATAATCCTGGGGAGTATTATCCTAATCTTGACCCTAATGCCTGTCTATCAGCACTGAGTGCCTTCCCTGTGTGAGATCACCTTACAGGAGGCCAGGGCTGCACAGGCAAATCAGCAGACTTTAAGGGGTTGGGGTTGGCATAGCTTGCTTATTCTCTGGGGCTCTGGGGTTTACATACCTTTTAGTCTGTAGAAAGAAGTTATGTGTTTGTTTTTCTAGAATTATCTTTGGGGCTTGGGATAATTCAACCACAGAGAAACTGTCTCCTTTGCATATATTGAAAGCTTAGGAACAACATTTTAAAAGGTCTCCAATCCATCAGGCTTAAAGCACCACCTCCCTTTCAGATCTTTCTTCCCTGGTGAACCCTGGTGCTTTTGGTCCTTCTCAGCTCCTGCCATGCAGTCTGTACTGTCAGGTAGTTGCCTCATTCTCCTCGCAACTGCCTGTGCCCTGACCCCACCATCTCTTGCTTAGNCCTTTTCCTCTCCTCTCCCCCTCCCCTCTACCTTCCCCTTCTCTCTCCTTTTCACCTTTCCCTTGTATCCTTCTTCTTGAGGCATCACCTGTATGTCTGGTCTTCGTATCTCTACCTCCCATATTCTGAGATTACAGACAGGCATCACAATGCCAGGTTTATGTGAGGCAGAGAACTGAACTTGGGGTCTCATGTATGCTCTATCCCTAGCTCTTTGTCTTAATTTTCTCATCTTTAAAATGGGACCACAATTACCTGCCTTTGAATGTTATCTCACGTACTAAACATGGTAAACGCAAATCCTTAGGAGACGATTTGTCTCTGGCATGGACTTAACAAATGGTAATTATTACTGTCTAGTTACTATCAGACCCAGCCTGAAACTCTTGCTCATTGGTCCTGGACTTCCTAGGCCTTGCATTCAGTTACTTTCTACACATTCCTTCTGCTTGCTTCGACCATATTCTCTCCTTAGGCCACCCTCCCCAATTTGCTCATCCGATTTTTGGTAACCAGCCCGGTGTCTCCCTTTATGGACTTATCATCCGCAAATCTCTGTGTTCTCAGCTCTCCTTCTGGAGTGCATAGTTTATAGAGAAGAATGCAAGGTCCAGGTATGTTTACACCATAACTATATAGCTCAAAATGATAGTCAAGGTAGGAAACTTGGGTGTTGGTGATAATTTACATGTTTCTTCTCCCAGATTGCTCTAACCCATAATGTTGCGCTGAACAACTTTGGAGTCTGGCTTCCATTCTGTTTCTCCCCCAAGGGCACTGTCTTTGTTTGTGGCAGCTGGAGAATGAATTGTGCAGGAACTCTTCAGTTTCCTTATGTCTGTAATAGAGTTGTGGCGTGACTGTCCTCCAAGATTCCCTGCTTTGGTCTCCTATTGGGGTGTCATGGTCCTGGATACAAGTGGGAAATTTGCTGATAAATGCTCTGCAGTTCAGGGTCTAACTGGGAAGTGCCTCCTCGGAAGCTGAGAGGACACTACAGAGACACATCCTTGCCAGGAATACCCCCTAATTCTATTAGAGCCACTTCCCCACCCCTGTGGCTCTGATATTTATATGCCTCTCATTCTCCTAGCAGACTTGGCTGTAGGTCATTCCCAGACCACTTCACACCCTGCTGGGGGTTTATTGACTCAGAGGATGGGTACACAGACCAGGTCTTTGTTCCTTCCAGTGAACCCCTGGCACTGGCCTCCTGATCAGATAACAGGCAATCTGTCCCTTGTCACTCTCCTCTCTGCACTTTCTATCAAGCTCCCTCCCAGGACCCAGTGATAGGATTAATCACCACCTCTTCCCATGAACAGGGGGCGCCTGCCAGAGGATCTCTGTGCAAAGGAAGGGCTCCCTTTTCATGAAGCATTGCTGATGAAATCACACAGAAAAGGAGCAGCTGAGTATGATTTCTCTACAGCTCCGAGGAGCAGGAGCGCACTGGTCCGTCACTGGAGAGATTCCAGTGTCTTTAAACTGCTCCCATCCCAAGTAACTTCTCTTTACCTGTGTATTGGGTATTTCTATCTGGGTCATTTATGGTGTGTGTGTGTGTGTGTGTGTGTGTGTGTGTGTGTGTGTGTGTGTGTGAGATGAACTTGCTTTTCTGTCTTTTGTCAAGGTTGTATGTCTTTCAGACATGTACTTTATTGTGTATGTTTCTCCCATTCTCTCAGTCTCTCTGCATCTCAATTTTCCTCTCCTATTTATGATGGAGATGCTGTCAAGTCAAAGGCCTTGGCTTGTTGGGAGTGTAATGGCACACTGATACTCACCATCTCATATAGACTTATCCTTTGCTTAAGCTCATTCTCTGTCCACCACAGATCCTTGCTCCTCAGAGGCCAAATGTAGCCCCCTCTTCAGAGAAAAAGTTAACAAGGTAAAGGTGACGATTGCTCAAAAGGGACTTTTGTGTGTGCTGTGTTGTCCCCTTGTCTTTCTGAGGTAGAATCTTATCCTTCAATTCAGTCAAGGCCAGAAATCACTGTGCAGCCAGGCTGTTCTTGAATTTTGACAGTCATTCCCCTGCCTCAGCCCCCAAGTGCTGGGATTACCCATATGGCATACCTGACTAAGTGTTGGTATTTTCCTGGGTAACTTTAATTTTTTAAGCCTTATTTTTGATGATGATTTGTAAACATTTTAACTCCCCCTCCCCTTTTAGCCCACCAGAAGTAGTAGAAAAGAAATTATACGAGGGAAGTAGACCTGTTTAGAAAGGTTCTTTGGAACAACTTCCCCCTGTGTTGTCTGGAAATTAGCTGTTCAGTTCACAAGTCAGCATCGTCAGCTTGATCCATTCACAAACACTTCACAGATACACCAGCAGTCCAGTTTGGTAGATTTGGTTGCTAGCAAGAAGTTACATGTCCTAGCAAGGACAGACAGGCCTCGGCCTCAGCTCCAATCAGTAGGGGGGAGCAGCAGGAACACCAGAAGTTCTTGGCTGTGCCTCTCTCAGGGAAGTGAAGATCAGCAAGAGCCACGAGCACTGCACAGCTAGCTGTACCACGGGCCACGTTCTCTCTCCGTCACTCCACGGAATCCTATTTATATCCTCCAAACATTATGTATCCTCCATGGGTCTTGTCTCAGCAGTGTGTCCAATCAGCTTGAGTTCATAGAAGTAATAAGAAACTGTACCATATCACCACAACTTTTTTTGGTGTGTTTCTCTCTATGGAGTTCTGACGAATGTATCTCAACTATGCAATGTAAGGCAGACCAAAATATGTGCGTCGTTAGTAAAAATTATTTTATCACGTGTCCTTTCATGTGTTTACTTTAGTAGAACATCATTTCTCTTGTGTCCTCTTTAGGAGAATGTTCTTTTTTTAGTCTGCCTGAGCCTTTCACACCTATGTCCACTTTAATGAAACATTCCTTTATGTGTTTGCCTCAGTTAAATACCATTCAGATGACTTTCCAAATAACCCTGAAGTTTCTACTTCATTCCTGTTTTTTTCCCTCTTTCATACATTATATCCTGAATCCTACACTTCCCCTAGTTCTTCCCCTTCTCTCTCCCCCAAAACTGTTCCTCCATTTTCAACAACAACAACAACAATGACAACAAGAGAGAGAGAGAGAGAGAGAGAGAGAGAGAGCCTCCCAGGGATATTAACCAAACATGGTTTAACAAATTACAATAAGACTAGGCACAAACCCTAATATCAAGGCCGGAAAAGGAGACCTAGTAGGTGAGGAAATGTCTCAAGAGTAGGCAAAAGCATCAGAGACACCATCTACTCCTACTTGTAGAGGGTTCCACAACAACACAGAGCTACGCAAACATAATGTATGTACCAAGGACCTAGCTCAAACCCACACAGGGTCCATGAATGTCACTTCAGTCTCTGTGAGCCTCTTTGAGCTCTGTTTAGGTATGAAAACCAGAGGACTCATAGCTTTATAGTGTAGGGCAAAGCTAAGCAAAGAGAAGCCATTGATGATAACTCCTATTCCCTTTATTTTCTGATCCAGCAATTGCTTGTCCACTCAGTGCCTTCTATTCTAGAAGCCTGAATGTCCCAACCTTTCCTGTTCTCGGTGTTGAAGCCCACCAGAGTGTCGCTGTCCCATCAAAATCTGTCCCAATTTCCTGCACCCCAGACACATGATTTGTATGCATCAAAACAAAAGACTTGATAATTAGTGAAAGAGAACAAAATACTTCACAGAAGAGGGTTAATGGATAGTAGTTAGAAAAATATGTTATTCCTTAAATGCAAGAGAACAAATTACGAAAGTCTTTCCACCAAAGGGTAATGAGCGATCTTTACTTTCACTAGATTAGCTCATTTAATTCTCATAAAAGTCTATGAGAAGCTTCCAGGTCCGTGGGATAATGGCAGCAGCCTAAATTAGAATCTCCACAAATCTAAAAAAAAAAAATACCCATGAACATGGTGAGCACATAAAGTAAGTCCAATCTTGCCTTGCAACACAACATAAAGACAAGGGACTTTACAAACTTTAATTTCCCAGTAATTGGGAAAATAAGAGGCTAGAAATGTGTGTTGGCAGAGTTGGGGCTGAAAGTGTAGATGAGAAGTTTGGTGGACGGAAACAGAGAGGGCAAGGCAGGATAGAGTCACAGACCATTAGGGACAGTTGTGGCAGAAGAAGCAAGCTAAGACACAAGGAAGACCCAAGTGTTATATGCAGGCATCAGGTTGAGTCAGACTGGAATATATGTGTGAACCTCTCTACCTAACAAAAGGAGCCTAGCATAAAAAATTAACATAAATAAACCAAAAGTGTAAGAGAGAGAAGAGGGATAGGGAGAGAAGGAATGTTATACTACATGAGCCACTATGTACTGAAAACATATAATACATAGATTATAGATTCTATCAGCCATATTAATGACTGCAATGGTGCTTAATTCACATGTTAAAGACAAATATTTTAAACCTTGTTCACTAAGCAAAACCAACCTCATGCACACAAGACACATAAAATCAGGGAGTGTGGAAAGCTGGAGCTTAAACAACTGAGCAAATATGCCAATTGCTCACAAATGAATGAGGCTGGTGCTTGAGATCTTCTTAGCTGATCGATCAGGGCTCAGGATAAAAATAGTAGACAACACAGAAAAGATACCTTTATAATGGCAAGGACCCAAACTTCAAGCAAAGATAAAGATAAAACTTCCTGAATATCAGCCACCACCTCAGAAGAAACTACAGGAAAGGCAGGCACACACACACATACACACACACACACACACACACACACACACACACACATACACATACACACACACTCACACATTCACACAGTCACCAGACAGGAAGGCTCAGCCTGAGAGAGATGCTGTGAACAAGGGTAAATATGAATAAGGAGGACACAGAGTAAGATTTATTTACACCTGGTTAATGCCAAGCCAACTTCTTTCTTAAATCTTTTTTTTTCCCAGTGCACATTGGACATTTATGAATAGTTCTGAAGTCACCACATATTAGATCATGATTTTTTAAAAAGTTGAGTAAATCATAAAGGGCTAATAATTTAAACACTGATTATTAGAAAAAAATTCAAATGGAAAACCAAAAATCAGTGGCAAGCACTGCAAACCTGATAATTCCATATGTTAGGATCTGTATTATACCTAATTCATACAACTAAAGTAGTGACCAAAAGAAACTCTAGATCAGTAACACATGTGTCAATAAGAATGGATGGCAGTAGATGATAGGTGAATATAACAATTTAAGAGACAGAACAATGCAGTTAATAGAGAGAATGGAAGAGAGGACTAAGAACAAAAGCAAATGCTAATAAAGTAGGAAGAAGAAAAAGAGTCATATCAGCATGTAAATATTTTCTCAAACAATAAACAAAACAGACAAGCACTAGCTAATCTGATTAAGAAGAAAATAAAGATGATTTATAATACAGGAGCGAGGGAAGAAAGCACAGACATATAGGATAACAGAAAAGGAAATAACTATGGTAGCAGAGGAGGTTTAACTGATGTAAGAGTAAATTATTTTCTAAGAAAACATAACTTGCCAAAATTAATTCCACTAAAAATCCCAGCAGTGACTGGAGAGGAGTTGGAAAAAGTGACTGCTTGTGTTCTACTCACCACAGCTCTACAAGGGCGAGCAGAACCAGATGGCTTCAAACGGCAGTTCTAAGAACACATCCAAAAGCCATCCATCCACTTTCACAAGAACATAAAGAAGACAATCTTCCAGTCCTCCACCAAAAGGAAAACGTTAATAACGAATCTTGATGTTCAAAGTTTTCTCTCCTTTCATCTACAGATAACTTTAACTTCAAAATACTGATGAAGTTGTCCAAAATAAACATGGGCAGCAACCAATATAGTTTAAAAATACATATAGGAGGAAATAGTTTATTCAATAGTGCAGATTAATTAAAATTAAACATGAATATTAACTCAAAATAAACAGAGATCTAGCTGTATGAGCTATATGAAATACGAGATTATCATCAAGCTGCACTATATCAAACCAGAAGCTTTTACAATGAAAAAGAAATAACCAAAGGACAAAGAGGCATCCTGATGAGTGGGCATGAACGTTTGTAAGCTGCCAGTTAAAAGACTGATACTTAGAACTTGTAAGAAATGTAAAATATCTCAACAGTAAAATAAAGAATAGTTCAATTAAAACATAAAGACCTGAGTAGATCTTTCCTTTAAAAGGTCATATAAGCATTTGAATGGAAAAGTTTTCAGCATCCCCATCATCTTAGAAACATATTGCAAAGCTACAAAGATAGATCATCCCACACTGGGGAGAGTGGTTATTGTCATATAGATGAACAATAACCAATTCTTGTACAGTGTTGTTAGAAAAGAAAATTAATAAAATCAGTGTAAAAACACAGCATGGAGACTTCTAAAAGGGATACCAATAGAACTACCACATAATGGAGCTGTTCCTTGACTGGTTGTTAGTCCAAAAGAAAGCAAGTCAGTTTAAAAGGGAAGCTTCACTCCATTGCTGGATAGTCCATTGCTATCCAGGTCACAACAGTGAGGACATGAAATCAAAGAGGTACTGGCAGAAACACAGACACATAGATGCTGGAATAAAAATCCCAGAAACGAATGCTTTGGAGGAGAGCTGACCAGACCAGTCAATGGGGAAAGACAGTTTCTATAGGTGATATTGGGTAAACATCACATGACCAGGCAAAAGAATAATGTCAGACCATGTCTTCAACCACACACAAAATTTACCCAAATTACAGACTTAAATTTAACATCAAAAATACTTGGGAGGAATCTAAGACACTGAATTGGGAATGAAGTTTTGGCTAGAAGCCTCAAAAGCACAGACTCCAAAATGAAGAATAGAATATGGAACTGTACAATCAGCAAAATGAAAAGCAACACAAAGAGTGGGAGAATATATATTGAGGTCACATACCAAATAGTGATCAACACGCAAAATACATAAATGTCAAGAATATTTGAAGAACTCTTGTAACTCTACAACAAGACTCAAATTAAATTATTTAAATATGAGCCAACAGACTTGAATAGAATTTTCTTCAAAATGAGAAGGAGTATATGAAAATACCCTATTATCTCTAGCCATCAGAGGAATAAAATCAAAACCACTGTGGCATATCAGCTTATATTCTTTATGAAATTTGCAGGCCAATGGATACAATTTGAAAATATCAGCCTGAGAGAGGTAACCCAGTCACAAAAGAACACATATGGAATGCACTCACTGATAAGTGAATATTAGCCCAAAAGTTTGGAATACCCAAGATATAATTCACAGACCACATGAAACTCAAGAAGAAGAAAGATCAAAATGTGGATACTTTAGTGCTTCTTAGAAGGGCGAACAAAATACTCAAGGCAGGAAATATGGAGACAAAGTGTGGAGCAGAGAAGGAAGGAAAGGCTATCCAGAGACTGCCCCACCTGGGGATCCATCCCATATATAATCACCAAACCTGGACGCTATTGTGAATTCGGGGAAGTGCTTGCTGTAGGGAGCCTGATATGGCTGTCTCCCGAGAGGATCTGCCAGAGCCTGACAAATACAGATGCAGATGCTCCCAGCCAACCTTTGGACTGTGCGTGGAGTCCCTGATGGAGGAGTTGGAGAAGGGACTGAAGGAGCTGAGGGGGTTTGCAGCCCCATGGGGGGAGCAACAGTGTCAACTGGCCAGACTTCCTGGAGCTCCTGGGGTCTGGACCACCAACCAAACAATACACATGGATCGACCCAGGGCTCCAGCCACATATGTGGCAGAGGATGGCCTTGATGGACATCAGTGGGAGAGCAACCCTTGGGCCTGATAGTGTTTGATGTTCCAGTGTAAGAAAGTGCCAGGGTAGAAAGGTAGGAGTGGGTGGGTTGAGGAGCACCTCCATAGAGGTAGGGGGAGGGGGCATAGTATAGGGGTTTTCCAGAGGGGAGTCCTGGAAAGGGGTAACATTTGAAATGTAAATAAAGAATATATCCAATAGAGAAAGATTCTTTATATTCTAACCATACTTGGAGGGTTAGTGCTAATTGTCAACTTGACAGACTATGTTATAGAGACAGACTAGTCTTGGACATGGGCCTCTGAGTATGTTTGAGAGGGATTATCTTGATCACATTTATTGAGATGGGATGACTGGTGAGCTGTGGGTGGCATCACTTCCTCCCTGAGATCTTGGCAATTGGATCAAGGCAATGGGCAGTAATAGGCATTCAGAGATCTTTGCTCCCTGATTACAGATTCAGAGTGATCCATTGTTGCAAGCTTCCATTGCCTTTGTTTTCTTTGTATGATGGACTGTGCCACTGAATAGGATCCTTTTTCTGACTTGCTTTCCTCCGAGTAGCTGGTATTTTATCACAGGAAAAGGAAAATACACGCGCACACACACACACACACACACACACACACACACACACACACACACATACACACACGTATTCACAGTGTTATAGAGAAGTTGAAAAAGCATGGAAAAGATGGTCCAAGGCTGGGGTGATTGGCCTGCTTGGTATTAAGGCACAATCTACTACTTCAAAGTCGAGACCACAGCACATGAATGGATTGAGCAATGACTAAAGGAGAAATCTATAAATAGATTCTTAAAAATAGATAAATGGTAATAGTAGTGTGGTAGTTTGAATACGATTGACCCAGGGAGTTGCACTATTAGGAGGTGTGGCCTCGGAGTAGGTGTGGCCTTGTTGAAGGAAGTGTGTCACTGTGTGGGTGGGCCTTGAGCGCTTCCTCCCAGCTGCTTGAGGATGCCAGTCTTCTTCTGTTTGCCTTTGGAACAAGATGAGAACTCTCAGCTCCTTCAGTGCCATGCCTGCCTGGAGACTGCCATGCTTCCTGCCATGATGATAATGTACCAAACCTCAGAACCTGTAAGCCACCCCCAGTTAAATGTTGTCCTTTATAAGAGTTGCTTTGGTCATGGTGGCTCTTCATAGCAATGCAACCACAACTAAGACAGAAGCTGGTACTGGGAATGCGGTATTGCTCTGATAGGCCCGAGCATGGTTTTGTTTATCTGGGGATTTTACAAAGCAGTGGAATGTCTTAAGTGGGACTTAATGGGCATCCCAGTAGGAAAATGGAAGACACTGGTGCTTCCAAGAGTTGTCTTGGTCATGGTGTCTCTTCCCAACAATGAAATCATAACTAAGATAGAAATTGGTACCAAGCCACACCTACTCCAAAAAAGGCAATAGTGCCACTACTTGGGCCAAGCATATTCAAACTACCACAAGTAGTATTTCCAAATAATTGGGGGAAAATCACCTATTAATAGAGTGTCAAGATCCCAATAGCTATTTAACAAAAAACAAAAACAAAACAGAAAAACCTACACTGTTTACTAGTATGGATTGGAAATGAATCAGAGATTTTAAATGAAAAGACATTTAATAAATCAGGAATGAATCATTTTATTAACCGAAATGGCAGGGGCCTTCTTGTCAATAGGAATTCAGTGCAAGACCAGCAGGGAGACCTTCCAATGAGGCCACCGAGTCAGGTCTGAACATTACTTTGGGAATGCCATTTGTTCTCAGTGGACTCCTCAATCCTGGAGAAAAGTGTGACTCCAGACCTGGATCAGAGAATGAGCAGAGTGGACACTTCATTTTGGAGCAGTGGAACAAGCAGACTGTGAAAGGGCTTGTTTCCAAAATACAGCTATGCCCTTAGAGCTGCCCTCACTCACTTCCTGGGATAGATTCAGAAAAATCTGTGCACAAAAATTCTGACCTCACCTGGCTCTAAATGATTGTAAAGTAACAAATGAGCAAAATCTCAGGAGTTCACAGGGATTCCCTCCATTCTTCTTTGTCCACACAGAAGCTGCAGGCTTTGGCTTAAACTGGGAAGAAGATCCTGGTGC
>CACVCL010023227.1:0-21686 GCA_902729485.2 Mus minutoides
AGAATTGACTCATGCAGGCTGTTCTAGAACCTCCACACCTGCAGTGTGGCACACACACACACAATGAGAGAAAGAGATAGACAAACAGAAAAAAACTAATTAAATGAAAAGATTGAAAGAAAGAAGGAAGAAAGGAAGGAGGGAGGGAAAAAGAGAGGGAGGGAAAGAAGAGGGAGGGAGGGAGGGAGGGAGGGAGGGAAGAAGGGGAGGAGGAAGAGAGAAATGGAAGGAGAGAAACAGTAATTACAAACTTTATTCCAGGCCATTCAATACACAGGAACTAAACAGACTGTTTCCATGAGTGTAACTGATAATCACACTAGAGCAAGCAGTTTCTAAGCCTGAATCAACCAAGTTACAAACTCTTGGAAACTAATTTGACTGCATTTCTCTATTTCTGGCATTTCAATTAGCTTTACTCAGGGAATGCTGGTAATTTAGGGTAAACACACACACACACACACACACACACACACATACACTCATTGTGTATATATATACATACAGTCAAGGATATCATCATTTGTTTTGCCTAGAAAATAAAATAAAGTCATTATGAGGTACAGTGGACTTGCCTTTATCCTCAGCACTGGGGAGGCAGAAGCAAGAGGATCTCTGAGTTAGAAGCCACAGAAAAACTTTGTTTCAAAAAACAAACAAAAACAAGCCAAAATATATGTTTGGTATACTAAATATAAAAATAACATTAAATATTATCCTAAAATTTTATTTGATTCATTTTTTGAACTTTTAAGAATTTACAATAAATGATTTAAGGTTGAAATATGAAATAACATATAATTTCTGACTTTTCTGGCTTATAATAAATAAGCAAAACTGTGAGCTGAGAAAAAAAAGCATTTATTTATAAGAGTTAGATTTCCTTTAAAAGAGGCAGAGAGAGATTTGTTTTCAAAAAGAATAGGTAGGGGGAAAGAGAGTCAAGCTGCCTGCAGCTTTCACATGCTGGGCATCGTCGGAGCGAGCCCACCTTCTGGGTGTCCACTACCAGGCTTTCACATGCTGGGCATCGTCGGAGCGAGCCCACCTTCTGGGTGTCCACCTACCAGAGTTCTGGTTTCTTCTTTGCTTATTCATGGATTTGTGAAAAGAGAAATCCTTCCCAGGCCCAAGTATGTTTCATTTTTCTTCATGGGTTTGTTCCCTGGTGTGCATCCTAGCGTGTTCCCCAGTTTTATGGTTATCGTCTGAAAGATGAGAGGATCTTCTCTGTCAAAATTCACAAGCTGCTCCCAGAGAGAGAAGCAGGAGGCTGGCAAGCCGACAGGAGCCCCATGAACTCTGCTAGGTCAGGACAGGGTCGTTCTTCCCCCTGCAAGATGAGATGTTTTGAGATCCAGCACATCATCACTGCATTAATACCACCACAGATGACAATTCTGCTTTCATGCTGTGAAAATGGGCTCAGAGTTGTCAAAAGACAAATTTTAGTTTGAGCATCTTACTTAACTAGTTGTCTTTGGGAGTCTAGATGTGATCTTACTCTATAAAACAGAACATGGGCTGGGGAGATAGCTCCATCAATGACCTGCTCACTCCATCCCAGGACCCACATTTTAATAATTTATTTATTTTCATTTTCTGTGCATTGGTGTTTTGCCTGCATGTGTGTGTGTGTGGGTGTCAGATCTTGGTGTAACGGACAGTAAGCTGCCATGTGGGTGCTTAGATTTCAACCTGTGTCCTCTGGAAGAGCAGTCAGTGCCCTCCACAGCTGAGCCATCTCTCCAGCCTACAGCACTCACATTTTAAAACCAGGCCAGAAGCTCCTGCTTGGGTGACAATTGGATCCAAGGGCCTGTTGAACAGCCAGTCTAGTCCAATGGTGAGATGGTGTCTCAAATATATATAACAAAGAGGAGGAGAAAGAAAAGAGGAAGAGGAACAGGAGAGGAAAAGGAGGAAGAGGAGAAGAGAAGAAAAATTGGCTTGGTTGGGGGGGATTTAAAGCTGATGAAAACAGAACAAAAAGCAAATTGGCTGTTTCAAAATTTTTGTCCTTACAAGTCAGGGACAAAGATCAGATTGATAGAAAGTTACTGATTAGCCAGGTGGTGGTGGTATGTGCCTTCAATCCCAGCAGAAACAAGCGAATATTAGTTGGAGGCCAGCCTCGTCTGCATAGTGAGTTCCAGGACAGGCAGGAACCCCATCTCAAAAATCTTTAGAAAAAAAAAGTGACTGATTGTCTGACAAGGATTAAGACAGGGATTTCGTCATCATCCTGACTGAAACTGGCCTGTTTGGGCACCTGGCTAGGCTATTGTCCCTCATTCTTTTGATTTCTCAGAGGGACAGATAAACAGTTCCACTTCAGCGTGGACACTCAGCATGAACTGTTCCATTCTGGGCATCGTCTAGCAGAAGCTCAGACAAAGTAATGGTTTCCTGTAAATGTCACACAGCAATACTTTCTTACTCCTCATTGCAGTGGTCACAAGGAGTCGCTTGCTAGAGGCTGAACAGAGAAAGCAGCCCATGAGATGCTTCTTGATGCTCCTTCCTGTCTAAAGGTCCATCCTTGGCTAAAGGTCCATCCTTGGCAGGAAGGTTCTGCTTCTCCACTTAGTAACCAAACTGAAGGGTGCTGAGCCGGTATGGACAGCACCAAACAAGAAGTAACACGTACAAAGCCTGTGGTGTTTTATAAAACAAAACCGGGTTTTTAACATTGTACTTGATTCCTTTTATTCTTTTTTAAAAGATTTATCTATTTGTATATTTTATGTGTATGGGTACTTTGTCTGCATGTATATCTGTGCACCAGAAGACAGCATCAGACAGTTATGAGCTGCCATGGGAGTGCTGGGAATTGAACTCAGGACCTTTGGAAGATCAGTGAGTGCTCTTAGCCTTTGATCCAACTCTCCAGCCCCGATTGCTTTTATTCTTTATGAATATATATATATACACAGTCACTGTATAAACCAGGTTGGCCTTAGACTCACAGAGGAGCACCTGCCTCTGCCTCCTGAATGCTGGAGTTAAGGCACCTTCATGCCTGTCCTCATGTCATATACATATAAGTGTAGATTCTAAATCTGAGAGAAAACATGCAGTAAAGTACTTGCTATTTGCCCTTCTGAGCTGGGTTTATTTCACTTAACATGATCTTCTCTTTCCTGTACATGATGATCCCTCTCTTACTGACAACTGAATAAAAGTCCATTGTGTATAAAAGCCACATTTTCTTACAGACCAGGGTTTCCATTTGTCTTGTATATTCCAGTCCTTGAATTGACCTGTGTCTCAACTAAACCATGACCCCGCTGGATCAGCTGAAGGATGAAAAATTGGAGCAAATAGGTGGAAAGGAATGCTGGGGCACTAATCCTGCAGGTAGGTTCGTATTGACGAAGGATTTGGAGCATCTGAAGATAGTAAATGGACTGAATTGCTTTACGAGGCAGGACTAGACAAAGAACAGACTTGTCCGAACACCTTACTATATGAAAGCTGTAAACCAAGTCACAGGCAGAGATAGCGCAAACCTGAGTGGTCACAGTGGTAGCCCAAATGCTAGCAAAGGCGAGGGGCAGAAGAAGAAGAGAAAAGCAGTAAACCCTGACTTATCCCTGTCTTGGGAAGTCAGGCATGCTCTTCCTGGTTGGGGGGGGGGGGGTTCAGAGCGTTTCTTATCTTTGAAGAGCCGTAAAGCCCTTTAACCCTTGCTTTTTCAACCAAGCACACCCGAAGGATTGGATGATCAGGGTGCTGGATAAGCAAGCTGCCCTGCCACACTCTGGTGAGTCCCCATTTGGCCTGCTACAGGAAAATGTGAGATTAAATTCACAGTAGGCGATCATTCAAGTTGACCAACCAGGGGCCAGCAGTGTAACCCAGTGTAACCCAGTGTAACCCAGTGGTGGAGTATGTGCTTAGCGTTCAAGAGGTCCAAGATTTGGCTACACGGCACCACAATTTGAAGAAAGATGCTCAGATCTTGCTGAAAAGGAATTTACCAGTCTGTCAACCTGCAAGATCAAGTGGGATCAAGTTCCTTTGTCTGCAGCTCTTCAGAGTGATTAGTGGCTAATATTGTCATTAACTAACAATGCACATTGTGTCTTTATAGCTGCTGTGAACAAAAGTTCCAGGAAAGACGCTGAACCTGCAAAGAATGCCAGACTGACTTCAATGACTGTGAAGAGGTTGGCAGGTTGCAGGTGGAGCCTAATTACCAATTACTAAAGTGATCAATTATCCTGGGCTATCTTCTGCTTCTTTAAATGGCTGCTTATTGTCCACCTCTGCATGGAGGCTAACATCCCTGTGACTCTAAGGCAAATCCTCTGAGATGTAGAAACAGACTGCTATTTCACCAACTCAAAAGCTAAGAATGTCAGTCAGGAGCCTCTGAGGCTGAGAGCAGAGCTCTTCCCCCTACCTGGTCTACCCCACCAACATATTTGAAAAGTGTCTTGATTTACAACTTCTCTTTTTCTGTTACAATATGAACTTCATAAAGTTGTTACCATGTTGAGACATAGACTTTGAAATAAACTAAATGTGTATCCATCCCATGGCTGGGTCAGTCACATTTGGCTCCAAAACAAACTCACCCTCCTGTGATTAGAGCTGGGTTGCTTGCTTGCTTGCTTGCTTGCTTAGTTTGGTTTTTGGTTTGGGTTTTTGTTTTTGGTTGGTTGCTTTTGTTTTTTAAGACACTGCTTCTCTATGTAGCCCTGGCTGTCCTAGAACTCACTCTGCAGACCATGCTGGCTTCGGACTCATAGAGAATACCTGCCTTTGCCTCCCAAGTCCTGGGATTAAAAGTGTGCACCTCCACCGCTCAAAGAGAGCTAGAGTTTGTTTGGTAATGTAATTGGGGGGGGGGAGCTGTGGAACCTTTCAGAGGTGGAGCTAGTTACCCAGGGTGGGCTTTTAAAGGTGAGAGCCAGGCTCTGGTACCCTCGGTGTACACTGAGATGTGAGGAGCCTCCACCACAAGCTCCAAATGCCATCAATGCTGCCAACCCTCGCCCACTGCAGTGGATTTAATCCTTTGGAACCATGAGCCCAAATACAACTTTTCTACTCTTAAATTATTTCTATCAGAATTTTTTTTTATCACGGTGACACACATATCACTAAAATGTATAATGAGTGTTTTTACTAAGATGGTATTTTTCTCTTCAGAAGAAATAGAAGTCTTTTATTGTGTCACTGAAACATCATAAATTGGTTTTATATCTGGAATCTTGTTTCTAGAGCTGGACAACTCGGGTTCTATATCAGCCTGCTGATCTGGTCTCTTCAAAGGCATGGTTTCTACCCAGTATTTCTGATATCTTTAGGTTGTTTAGTTTGGTTTGGTTTGGGCTTTTTTGAGACAAGGTTTCTCTGTGTAGCTCTGGCTGTCCTGAATTGGTTCCAACTCACAGAGATCCACCTGCCTGTGCCTCCTGAGTGCTGAGACTAAAGGTGTGTGCTACCACCAGCTTGATATTCTTGTTTTTAGCTGAATTTAAACAGCTGGATCTGGGGCTGGTGAGATGGCTCAGTGGGTAAGAGCACCCGACTGCTCTTCCGAAGGTGATAAATTCAAATCCCAGCATCCACATGGTGGCTCACAACCATCTGTAACGAGATCTGGCGCCCTCTTCTGGAGTGTCTGAAGACAGCTACAGTGTACTTACATATAATAAATAAAATAAATCTAAAAAAAAAAAAACAGCTGGATCAAAGCAACTAAATTTGAAATAAGTTCAGTATTATTTCCTTATAGATAAATTTGTGGCTTCAGATACTAAACAAGCAACAGAGGGTCTCATCTAAACCCTACAGGTTTATTTCTCAACCAAGAAATTTCTAATTTCAACAAAAATCATGTTCCAAGCTAATGATGTTGGTGGGGACAACTTCATCCTCACTCTGTACTGGAAACCCAAGCGCACCCTAGACCACGTTCTGAACAAGACATAGGAAGCTGGGAATGCTATTTCCCTCCCAGTGAGCTGCTCTTTCTTTCTATAGAGACAGAGTTCTACACTGGTGTGACTGAAGACCCAGCAGGTTTCCCAGGGCTCTTCACAGTAGACCTGAGTCCCTTCAAAGTGAGGCCAGCATTTTCTGAAGTGTGGATGCTGTTGAGAATAGTCTTCATTGCCTCACTATATATGCAAAGGGGAAAGTGTGATTTTTAATTTTTTTTTAATTTTTAACTAAGAGAATTACTATAAAAACCATCAGTCTGCGGCTGGGCTCAGCAGGTAAGAATGTTTGCTAAGTAAGCGTGAGGGCCTGATCTCAAATCTTTAGAAAATATGTAAGAAACCAGACATAGTAGCACAGATGCCTGTAAATGCCAGTGCTCTATACCCAGGAGTAGGGGCAAAAGGATTGCCTAGGCTTGAGAGACCCTGTGTCAAAAGAACAATGCTGATAGTAACACAGCACGACACCAAACATCCCTCTGACCTGGGACTGTGCATATGCACCACATGTGTACCACACACACAGGAGAGAGAGAAAGAAAGAGAGAGAGAGAGAGAGAGAGAGAGAGAGAGAGAGGCTGACAGTTTTCAAAGAGGATAGACAGTTTTTAAAAATCACTCCGACAGAGGCATGCAGATCTCTGAGGTGGAGGTCAGCCAGATCTACAGAACAAGTTCTGGGATAGCCAGGGCTACACAGAGAAACACTGCCTCCAAAAAGCAAAAATAGCAATTAATAATTATAATTATTATTATTAAATAATAGATAAAATCATCAGTCTTCTACCTTTCCCTTTTCTCTCCTTCCTTGGTCAAACTCTTGAATGTCACAAATATTCCCTCCTCAACCTTATATTCATTTTTATTCTCAAATTTGCTTCTACTGTTGTATATGGGTTTCTCAACATTTTACAGTTTCTATTGTCTTTCTGTTATGGTGTGCAAATGTAGCTTTTACCCATCATTATCTTCACTTGCCATTCCACAAGCACTCACACCTTTCTATTATAAGTTTTGATTAAATCAATATTTCTACCTTTTTTTTTCTCAGTTGACACACCAGGCAAGCGTCCTCCAGCGAGCTGGCCCTCCGCTCTTCTGTTCCTGCTTTGAGAGGATCCCCCAAGGCATCTAGGCTGGCCTCTTTGCAGCCCAGCCCAGGAAGGTCTGGGACTTCTAATTCCCCTGCTTCAACCTGCCAAATAGACAGGATTATAGGCCTGTGCTACCAGGCCCAGCTATATTTTCATCGTTTTGAGTGTAGAAATAGTGTTCTGTCTCACAGCCAAGTAGTATCCTGTAGTTACATTTCCTTTCTTAAATCTCATCTCTGTTGACTAAGATTATGGGTTTCCCCACCTAGAATATGTGGTCTCAATAGAGCAATGAAGATCAGTTATCAAAATACGAAGTCAGTTTTTGGCACTCCTGGGTTTGTGGTCGGAAAGTTTGTATTCACTCTATTTTAGAGGGAAAAAACAAGGGCTGGAGAGATGGCTCAGCAGTTAAGAGCACCTCTTCCAGAGGTCCTGAGTTCAGTTCCCAGCAACCACACGGTGGCTCACAGCCATCTGTAATGGGATCTGATACCCCTTCTGATGTGTCTGAAGAGAGCAACGGTGTACTCACATACATAAAATAAATAAATAAATCTTTTTAAAAAATGAGATTTTAAGAAAATAAACACATTACCTAAATTCACACAGCTTTTAAGTGGTGAGTCTAACATTAAGGTCGAAACCTATATTCTTTTTTTTTTTTTAAGATTTATTTTATTTATTATACGTAAGTACACTGTAGCTGTCTTCAGACACCCCAGAAGAGGGAGCCAGATCGGATGGTTGTGAGCCACCATGTGGTTGCTGGGATTTGAACTTATCACCTTTGGAAGAGCAGTCGGGTGCTCTTACCCGCTGAGCCATCTCACCAGCCCCAAAACCTATATTCTTAATAACTGCCTTTCCCATAGAGATCATGCCAACACCCAGGATACAGTTTTCCAAGGAGCCAATCTCATGCTATAGTACCTGAGTACCTTTGAACCAGTAGTTCTCAAACTTCAGTTGGCAAAAACTTGTTCAGACAGCTACCTGGGCTTCATACCCACATCTTCCAGTTCCTCAGGTTAGAGGAAGGCCAAGGAGTTTGTCTTTCCCATCAACTGAGAGGCTAGGTGCTGCCAGTCAATGGTTCTGCTTTGAGAAGCACTCACCGCATCAAGCAAGAACTCCCAGTCAGGCACCCTTCCAACTTGGCCGAGTCATTGCATCCTGACAGAGAAGGTGAATGTGTGAAACCCTAGCCAGTCCCTACCTCACACCATTCAGTCCTCCAAAGAAATGAATTGGCTCACTCATGCAGCCCAATGGAAGGAGAAGCTAAAAGGTTGCTCTGCCCTACGTAGAGCTTAGGTTTAGTTTGAGACCAGGCTGAGAGGCTTGGAGAAAGCCATTCTAACACAGAGTACCACCATTAATATCAAAAGGTTACCAGTTTTCTTAGGAAAACTGTCACATAAAACTAACGTAATGGAGATGCTGATCATCTAGTTTCACTGAGCTCACTCCTGGCACAGATGAAGACCTGAACATCCATAAAGACAAAACTCAGGCAGTAGACAAGAGGAAAGCTTCTGATATCTCTTTTGGGGATGAGAAAGGCACAGGGCTAAAAGTCTACTAAACAGAAGCTGGCTTAGGGATTTTTATAGGACCACTGGGTCCTCCCCTTCCTCCGTTGGTCCTGTTTAGATAAACGAGAGAGAGAGAGAGAGAGAGAGAGACAGAGAGAGAGAGATGAGAACAAGAAGCCAGCTTCCCACAGTGTATCCCACAGTGTATCTCACAGTGTCCCACAGTGTATCCCACAGTGTATCCCACAGTGCTCTCTTTTGTCCACACTTCTTTGTTTGCAAACATTCGTTGCAATGACTTGCTGGTCTGGTATGAGGCCTCTGGCTTCTGCTACTCTATCTATAGTGGAGCCTATAGTTTCCATGATTATTTTTTCCTCTGTTGGGGCAAGGATGTAAGAGAGGAGGACCAGTATGAGGGAAAGGGAGATGAAGGGGAGTGGGGCATATAGTGTGAAGTTCACAAAAAAACCAATAAAAAGTTAAGACCTCCCCCATTAAAAATGGGGTACACCAAGGAGCTGAAGGTGTCTCCAACCCTATAGGTGGAAGAACAATATAAACTAACCAGTACCTCCAGAGCTCGTGTCTCTAGCTGCATATGTAGCAGAAGATGGCCTAGTTGGCCATCATTGGGGAGAGAGGCCCCTTGGTCAGGCAAACTCTATATGCCCCAGTACAGGGGAACACCATGGCCAAGATGTGGGAGTGAGTGGGTAAGGGATCAGGGTGGGCGATGGGTATAGGGGGCTTTCGGGATAGCATTTGAAATGTAAATGAAGAAAATATTTAATAAAAATTGGAAGGAAAAAATGGGGTACAGAGCTAAACAAAGAATTCTCAAGTGAGGAATACCGAAGGGCTGAGAAGCACCTGAAAAAATGTTCAATATCCTTAATCACCAGGGAAATGCAAATCAAAACAACCTTGAGATTCCACCTCACTCCAGTCAGAATGGCTAAGATCAAAAATTCAAGTGACAGCAGATGCTGGCGAGGATGTAGAGAAAGAGGAACACTCCTCCATTGCTGGAGGGATTGCAAGCTTGTACAACCACTCTGGAAATCAGTCTGGTGGTTCCTCAGAAAATTGGACAGAGTACTACTGGAAGATCCAGCAATACCTCTCCTGGGCATATACCCAGAAGATGTTCCAACTTGTAATAAGGACACATGCTCCACTATGTTCATAGCAGCCTTATTTATAATAGCCAGAAGCTGGAAAGAACCCAGATGTCCCTCAACAAAGTAATGGATTCAGAAAATATAGTACATTTACACAATGGAGTACAACTCAGCTATTAAAAACAATGAATTTATGAAATTCTTAGACAAATGGATGTATCTGGAGATTATCATCCTGAGTGAGGTAACCCAATCACAAAAGAAGTCACTTGATATGCACTCACTGATAAGTGGATATTAGCCCAGAAACTTAGAATATCCAAGATACAATTTGCAAAACATAAGAAAATCAAGAATAACGAAGACCAACGTGTGGATACTTCATTCCTCCTTAGAATAGGGAAGAAAACACCCATGGAAGGAGTTACAGAGACAAAGTTTGGAGCTAAAACGAAAGGATGGACCATCCAGAGACTACCCCACCCGGGGATCCATCCCATAATCAGCCACCAAACCCAGATACTATTTCATATGCCAGCAAGATTTTCCTGACAGGACCCTGATATAGCTCTCTCTGGTGAGGCTATGTCAGTGCCTGGCAAATACAGAAGTGGATGCTCACAGTCATCTATAGGATGGAACACAGGGCCCCCAATGGAGAAGCTAGAGAAATCACCCAAGGAGCTGAAGGGGTCTGCAACCCTTTAGGTGGAACAACAGTATGAACTAATCAGTACCCCCAGAGCTCGTGTCTCTAGCTACATATGTAGCAGAAGATGGCCTAGTCGGCCATCATTGGGAAGAGAGGCCCCTTGGTCTTGCAAACTTTTTATGCCCCAGTACAGGGGAATGCCGGGGCCAAGAAGTGGGAGTGGGTGGGTAGGGGAGCAGGGCAGGGGGGAGGGTATAGGGAACTTTCAGAATAGCATTTGAAACATAAAGAAAAATCTAATTAAAATTTTTAAGTCAAAAAAAAAAGTTAAGACACTAATGAAGAAGAGGAGGAGGAAGAGGGGGTGAAGGAAGCAACACCTTCTCCTGAGAGCCTGCTCTCACTCTCCTGGTCTGTGTCTCCAACTCTTCTTCACTAGGCCTCCATCAAAGACATCAACCAAAAAGCCTGGTGTCTGTAGGGTGGCATCAATATACAAAGGGCTGCAAGAAGTATCATCTCTGCAGGCAAAACCTCTGAGTAGAACTCTACGGGGGAACTGGGCTCTTCACCAGTACAGACTTACTATTAAAAGTCATCTATTGCATGACCTCGTTACAAGGGAGGAGCAAGCCACCCTGGCGTTTACCTGCACTTCCTCATTCCAGGCTGTTAGGAGTGATCTTCTGATAGCAGAGCCTTCTGGCAGAGAAGAAAAGAATCAGATGTCCAGTTGCTAAAAGCAAAAGCCTACTGCATATCTTCTTATATGGAATCTAGATTTTAAACTACAGTAAGGCCAATAGAAGTAGGAGAAAGAAGAGAAATACAACAAGCTTTCTCTAAGCAAGATCTATATTTAAATTTTTTAAAGATTTTTTTAAATGATTTATTTATTTATTTTATGTGCAGTGGTGTGTTTTCAGCATGTATGTATGTGTGAGGGTATTGGATCCCCTGCAGCTGGAGTTACAGACAGTGGTATTTTGGGTTTTTTTTTTTTATCTTGTTTTATATACATGAGTGTTTTGATTGCACTATATAGACATGCGCATGTCTAGTGGCTACAGAGGCCAGAAGAGGGCGTCAGTTCCCCTGGAACTAGAATTAGGGATGATTGTGAGCCGCCATGGGGGTGCTGGGAATGTTCTACTGTCTCATGCAAACGATACAAACAGCACTTTTGTGTTTGCCTTCTTATGCTTAGCATGCCTTCAGGGTTTGCTCATGTTATAACATGTTGTGATTTTTTTCATTACTGCCTGCATAGATGTCTCTCAACAGAAGACACATAAAAAACCAACAGATCTATGAAAACGCACAGAACCACAAATTAAAACTGAAGTGAGGTATCACCTCACACCTGTTCAGATGGTCATCAGAGGAAAGGGTGCAGGTGTGGAGGAGGAGGTGGAAAAGGGCAAGTCCACACTCTCCCTAGAAATGCAAGTTGGTGCTGCCTCTAGCTAGAATAGCAGTTTCCACCAAATATTAGTCACGGGGCTGGGAATGTGGCTCAGGGGTAGAGTGCTTGCCCAACATGCACAAGGCCATGAGTTCTACCCATAGCACAGTTAAGATTTAAAAATTAAAGGTGGACAAGATGGTTCAGTGTGTAAAACATTTATTACACAAGTCAACCCGAATTGAGTCTCTGAAAAACACAAAGAGGAAGCAGACAGACTGTACAAAGCTGTTCTCTGATCTACACACACACACACATGCAAACACACATACACACACACATAGCACATACACACACACACACACACACACACACATGCCTTTAGCCCCAACACTCTGGAGGGAGCAGCAGGCTGTGAGTTTGACGCTATGCAGAGAAACCTTGTCTCAAAAAAAAAAAAAAAAAAAAAAAGAATAAAGAAAAAGCTAGGCCAAATTCACAGGTTAATGTTGAGGATGGACTAGTGGTTATCCGAGGGTTGAATGTAGAACTTGGGAGCGGTGGGTGTGCGGGTTGTATGTGCGGATGTCAGTCAAGGTTGCAGTTTCTGTAACACAGATGAGTAAGTTCTACTCATCCATCTGCTAGGCGGTTACTATAGGTAGTAGCGCAGTACTATTCTCTCTTGTTTACTTTTATTGTTGGGTGTTCTTGTTTTTGTTTCTGGTTTTGGAGTTTTGGGTCATGTTCTTGGTTTTGATTTTTGGTGTGTTGTTCTATTTTCTTTTGAGACAGGGTCTGTGTAGTCCTGGCTGAGCCTGGAACTTGCAATGTAGACCAAGCTGGCCTCAAACCCACAAAGATGCACTTGCCTCTGCTTCGCAACAGCTGTGACTGAAGGCGTACACTACCACCCCTGACTCTCTGCACTACACTCTTAGAACATCCTAGGTAATAATGGTTAAGAATTCTCACCACTGAGATAAGTAATGCATGTGCAAACTGATTTAGCCACTCTAAAAGGTTTGCAGTTCAAAGCATGTTCACAATATATAGAATTTTTGCTTGTTAATTAGCCAAGTATTTATGAAATTTCTAAAACAAATCATTCCCTTATCTGGCTGACTAACATTTATATTATTTAAGCTTACATTAATTCCTCTACTGGCTCACTGATGAACACTTGAGCTGCCTCCACTTTTTGTTTGCCATGAAGCCCGCGATAAGTGTGTGTGGGTGTCATAGTGTTGGTTACTTTTGCTGTGATAAACTGCAGTGCTGAGAAAGCAGGCTGAGGGGAGAGGGCTTGTTTGGCTCTTGCCACATACATCGTCCATCACTGAAGTCAGGACAGAAGCTGATGCAGAGGCCATAGAGGGGTGTTGCTTACTGGTTTGCTCCCCATGGCTTACTCAAACTGCTTTTTAATAGATACCAGTCCACAATGGGCTGGGACCTCCCACATCAATCAACAATTAAGAAAATGGGCTTGCCATGTCAGAATAGTACAGAGGCATTTTCTCAGTTGGGGTTCCCTCTCAAATGACTCTAGCCTGTTGACGTAATTAGCCAGCACAGTGGGCAACTATCTGAGGCCCTGCTCTCAATTATTGGTGCTATATACCCAGAAGCAGAATTGATGGAACACATGGTAATTCCATATTTAATTTTTTTCCCTGTTCTTCTGCAGTAGCTGCACCATTTTGCATTGCAATCGGAAATGAACAAGTGTCTTAGTTCGGGTTTCGTTACAAAAGAAAGCATTTCGTTGGGGCTAGCTTACAGTTTTAGAGGTTTATTTAGTCCATTATCATCATAGCAAGAAGCATGGCAGCATACAGACCGCCATGGTGCTGGGGACAAAGCTGAGAGTCCTACATCCTGATCCACAGGCAGCAAGGAGAGACTGTGTGTCACACTGGGAGTACCTGGAGACCACCTCCACAGTGACAGACTTCCTCCAACAAGGTCACACCTACTCTGACAAAGCCACACCTCCTAACAGTCGGCACCCTATCAGCCCAGCACTCACACTCGTGAGTCTATGGAGGCCATCTCTATTCAAACCACCCCAACAAGGTTTCTATTTCTTTTTTTACATCCTCACCAATGCCTGTTGTTTTCTGTTTATTTAATAATGACAGTCCTTGCTGAAGGGGTCTTTAACCCTATAGGTGGAAGAATAACCATGAACTAACTAATACCCCCTGGGCTCACGTCTCTAGCTGCATATATAGAAGAGGATGGCCTAGTTGGCCATCAGTGGGAAGATAGGCCCCTTGGTTATGCAGACTTTATATGCCCCAATACAGGGGAACGCAGGGGCCAAGGGGTGGGAGTGGGTGGGTAGGGGAGCAGGGCCGGGAGGGGGGAGGATATAGGGAACTAGCTGGATAACACTTGAAATGTAAATGAAGAAAATATCTAATAAAAGTAGAAAAAAAAAAAAAGAATCTTATATTATCTTGAGCCGCGGCACACATATACTTATTTCAAATTGTCTCCTTTCTTTCAGAATTATCAGTCATCACAGGTATGGCATAAATTGCTAGGTGCCGCCGAAAGGTGCATTGTATTCCTTGTTTATTAAAGCATCAAACTTTAGTACATATCAATAAAATGTTTTTTAAAAAAAAAAAAAATAATAATGACAGTCCTTTTCATGCCAGCTCACTGTGTTTTTGCAGATCCTGAGTGTTTGGGGAAGTTGCGTGTCATTCCACGTCATTGTTGGCCATTTGTGGGTGTGACAGTATTAACTGTCTCCTAGACAAGATCTAGAATCACCTTGGAGACAGATCTCTAGGTATATCTTTAAAGATTATTTTTCTAGATGAGGTTAAGAGGCAAGAAGACCCACCCTAGATGCCCAGTTGAATAAGAAGGAGTCATTCAACCTGAGAAGCAGCAGCTCTCTCTCTCTCTCTCTCTCTCTCTCTCTCTCTCTCTCTCTCTCTCTCTGGTTCCTATGGAAACAAAGTGAGGGACAGCGGCCTCAAGCCCCTCCCCACCAGGCCTTCCCCGCCAGCATGAACTGAGTCACAACAAACCCTTTCCTCCTGGAGTTGCTTGTGACAGAAGTTTATGTCACAGCAAAAAGATGTAACTAATATAATAGGCCTTCTATTGAGAGCTATCGATCCACTCAAGAGTTCTGCCTGGTTTTTGATGTTGTGTTTTTGAATATAATGTTTGTATTAATTCATTGAAATTTTCATACATGCATGCAGTATATTTTGATCAACTAACCCCCTACTCCTTCCCCTAGTAATGCCCACACGCACCCTTAGTTTGGGGAGCCTTGGAAGTTCTTTAATATCCTAGATATTAACCTCTTAGAAGATTAATGACTTAAAGCCATTTTCTCCCACCTAATTATAGTATCCTTAGACAAACCAAAGTTTTAGGTTTAATAAAAATCAAACTATCTGCTTTTGAGGGGGAGTGGACAGGGATAGTCATTCTATTGCTTGCATTATAGGTGCTGTGCCCATGGATATCCCTGGTTTGTGTGATCTCATAAAGCCTTTCATTTTCTTATATGAGTTTTACTTCTAGTTCTGATTATAGGTTTTCATCCATTTGGATTAATACTGTATGTGGTAGAGTGGAGTAAAGATATCAATTTAGCATTTTATTTTGTTTAATATATTTTAAATAGTAGTTTAAATATAAATTTGTCTTTAAGATCTATTTTCTAGGTTTATCTAAAGCTTCATATCTTTCTTTCTTTCTTTCTTTTTCTTTCTCCTTTTGTGAGACTGAGTCTCAGTGTGTAGCTCTGGCCTGGAATCACAGAGTCCACCTCCCTCTGCCTTCCAAGTACTGATATTGAAGACTTGTACCACCTCACCTGGCTTGTAAAATAATTCTTACTTTAAAAATATATTCATGCCGGGCGTGGTGGCACACGCCTTTAATTCCAGCACTTGGGAGGCAGAGACAGGCGGATTTCTGAGTTCGAGGCCAGCCTGGTCTCAAAAAACATATATATATATATATATATATATATATATATATATATATATATATATATATATTCATGCTGAGCAGTGGTGACACATGCCTTTAATCACCAAATTCAAGCGACAGAGGCAGGTGCATCTCTAGAAGTTTGAGGCCAGCCTGGTCTACAGAGTGAATCCTAGGACAGCCAGAACTGCACAGAGAAACCCCAGTTTTGAAAACAAAACAAAACAAAACAAAACAAAATAAATCAGAGTACATTGGCAGTGGTGGTACACACCTTTAATCCCAACACTCAGGAGCAGAGACAGGGGGATCTCTGTGGGTTAAAGGATAGCCTGGTTTCCTAGTGAATTCTAGGATAGCCAGAGATACACAGAGAAACCCTGTCTTGAAGGGTGGAGCAGGGGGAATGGCTTCATAGACTTCTTTAAGATCTAACAGAATTCTGTCTACGTTTTTTTTTCCCAGAAAATAAAGTTTTTATGGCACACTTTAACTTTTTGTGTGAGAGCCTTGAATAACCTAAATTAATACAATATTGTTAGTCTGAGGTTAGATATGAAAATTACAAAGTGAAAGACATCCTTCACTTTAATAGAGAAGACGTATTAAAGAATCACACTGCAAGCCAAGCAGTGGTGGTGGTGAATGCTTGTAATCCTGGTTTTGTTTTTCTGCACATCCAGTATTTTTATTTGCTAATCGAATTTTAAACACTTTTAAAAACCTTTTTTAAATACAGCATACTTCTTTAAGAAATAATAAGTCTAAAGTTTGTTTTTCCTTCTCTTCTTTTTTAGTGAAGAAGAAATTCAAAGTTAGGAAGAACACACTCCTCTTAAATTTCAGTTTGTTTAAAGATTTGTTTTTTATTTTATGAGTCTAAGTGTTTCACTGGTGTTAGCGCATAATATGTGTGCAGTACCCAGAGAGACCAGAAGAGGGCATAAGTGAGTTCCAGGACAGCCAGGGCTACACAGAGAAACCCTGTCTTGGAAAAACAAAACAAAACAAACAAACAAACAAACAAACCAGAAGAGGGCATCTGTTTCCCTGGAACTGGAATTAAGATGGTTGTTGAACGTCCTAGAGTTCTGGGAACCAAATGTCGATCCTCTTCAACAGCAACAAGTGCTCTTAATCACGAGCCATCCAGCCCTTTGAGCTAGTTTTGTTTCTTGTTTTTTGTTTTGTTTTGTTTTATGTTCATTTTTCCTTTTCCTTTCCCATTACGTGATCCTTCAAACTGTGCACTTTGCTTCAGGGGCTATACCACCTTAGTTGCGCTGATTTGGCTGTTTTCAATCTCTCCTTTGTTTTGGAATAGTAGCCAGATTCACAGTGGCAAGGCAACCTGAATGGTTGGTAACATCACCAGCCCAATGCAAATTTGAAAATGTAACTTCTTTGTTACAAGTAACACTTCCATCTGTCTCCCTCCTGGGTTTCTATTGCTGGGTATGTAGTTTAATAGTAGAGCAGACCTCACATGCTCAAGGCCCTGGGTAAAATGCCCAGCACTAGAAGTAAACAAACAAACAAACACACTTTGTAGTTATGAGATATCTCTGCCTCTTGAGAGTAAAATAACCAATTTCAGTTAAGTCTTTTCTTTTAACCGTGTTTAATATTTCCTTCACAAAGGCTTTAAAAAAAAGAAAGAAAAAGTCTCCAAAATTCTATCTATGACTTGTAACTGGGATCCTATTCATAATTAGGGTCTTTTCAAAGTCCATGAGTTTGGATGTTTATGTGTACACACACACACACTTTGAGGAATTAAATACTAACATCATTATACTCATATTTGGAGTAGGGCCATAGGAAAGGGACTGAGTCATGAGGATGGAGTCCTCATAAATAGGATGATTGCCCTTAAAAAAAGAGGGCCATGTAAGCTTCCTTTGCCTCTGCTCCATGTGAGGGCACAGAGAAAAGATGGCTATGCATAAAGCAGAGAGGAGACTGCTGGTACTTTGGACTTCTCAGCCTCTAGGACTTGGGCAGGTTTCTGATGATTGTAGTCACGTTACTTACTCCAGTCATTTTCTTGTAACATCCCTATTGGACTGAAACAGATCTCAGGGCACAGCACAAGGTACAAGCCTGCAGGACATTGACCTTCCTCTCTCCCCATACCAGCCCCACACACCAGCTGCTAGTCCGAGGATGGAAGCCCAGTGCCAGGGCATCTGGGTTGTTCTCTCTTCATTCTACATCTGGGACTGACAGCGTCCTCTCCTCCCAAGTGCGTCACTGCCTAAGCTTCAAGAACAATCTTCAGCCTTTGATCCACCAATGGAAGCTTAAGAAACCAAGAGGATACTTCCTCTGTTCCAAAGTCTGGCTCCCACAGTCTTGCTGTGAGTGTCAAACATTTAACATTGATTCTTCTTTCATTTCTGTATAATGATCTTAATCCTCCCCCACGGCAATTAAATACCCTGAGCAGAATCAGCAAAAAAGTCACATAGGCACTAAGGGCAGACAGGACAAGCAGAAACACAATGATGGATTAAACAGATCAGTAAATAAATAATAGATGGATAGATAGATAGATAGATAGATAGATAGATAGATAGATAGATAGATGTAGGTGGTTAGGTATGCAGATACACAGACAATCTATATAATATTTTATTTTAGAATATTGTAATTTTTTCTGAGAGTTTTTTAAAATTTGAATCACAGACCAGCAAGATGGCCGAGGTGCTTTGCTGCTAACACTGGAAGGAGAGACTCACTTCCACTAAGCTGATCTCTGATCCCCACCTATGCTGTGGCAACATGAATCTGCTCTGCACACACATACACACACACAATATTAAGTCTAAATTCTTTTAATCTTACCAAATAAAGTCATTGTGATTTTTTAAAAAATGAACATTGATCTTAATTTTAAAAACACAACCTCTTTATGTCAAATTATGCCAATTGGGCTGGAGAGATGGCTCAGTGGTTAAGAACATTGACTGCTCTTCTGAAGGTCCTGAGTTCATATCCCAGCATCCACATGGTGGCTCACAACCATCCAAAATGAGATCTGACGCTCTCTTCTAGTGCATCTGAAGACAGCTACAGTGTACTTAGATATAATAATAAACAAGTCTTTTAAAAAATTATGCCAACAATGGCAAAATTTTCAGCCTCAAGAGCAAAAACGTCAATGTTTTTATTCTCTTTAGAGATGGGATATGGCTGTGTAACTTGGGATAAACTTGACGTTGTAATACTTCTGTCTCAGTTTCCCAAGTGCAGGGGTTATAATCATATACCATCACATCTGCCTCCAAAATGTTGACTTTTAAAGGAAAGTTTCTTAAAATTCCAAAAATGAGGTAGCTTTTAAATAAAAAACTCATGAATTTTAAATGAAGTATGATTGAATGCGTATGTGTCAGTAAAGGAAGTCGTTTGGGGGTGCATGTGTTTGTAGGTACATTTACTCATGTGTATGCATCATGTGATGGTTTGTATATGCTCTGCCCAGGGAGTGGCACTATTAGAAGATGTGGCCTGTTGGAGTAGGTCTGTCACTGTGGGCATAGGCTTTAAGACCCTCATCCTAGCTGTCTGGAAGCCAGTATTCTGCTAGCAGCCTTCAGATGAAGATGTAGAACACTCAGCATCTCCTACACTATGCCTGCTTGGATGCTGCCATGTTCCCACCTTAATGATAATGGACTGAACCTCTGAACCTATAAGGCAGCCCCCAGCTAAATGTTGTCCTTACAAGAGTTGCCTTGGTCATGGTATCTGTTCACAGCAGTAAAACCCTAACTAAGACACATTATGTGTGTATGTGGATATCAGAGGTCAGCACTGAATATTTTCCCCAGTTACTTTCCATGTTGTACACAAAGTTTCTCACTAAACCCAGAGCTCACCAATATGGCTAGGGTGGCTGACCAGTAATCCCCAGGGATCCACCTGTCTCTTCTTCCCCAGCAATGGAATCAAAGATGCACATTACCACAGACAGCTTTTGCATGGTTGCTAGGAATAAAACTCAGATCCTTACAATCATGCAGTAAGGATTTTTGCTCAGCTCTTTGAAATTATTTTATATATATATATATATATATATATATATATATATATATATATATATATATAATGCATAGCATTGAAATATTTAAAGGCTCCATTAACTATCCGTTGCCATTATTGATAAATGTAATATTTATGTGTCTTCTGATAATATGGACAGGTTTCTAAGCTAACTGGACTTTCTTGTATATAAATTTTCAAAAGAATAATGGAATCTTTCATCCATAGAACCTGTGTGTTCTGTTAAGACAGTTAACCAGGGCTGGTTTAGACATAACTTCTAAGATGTGCAGACCAAACAGACAGAGTTGTCCAACATATGTGAAGCAGGGGATCTGGGATCCCCTGTAGCTGCATACAACAGGAACCCCAGGAAGGACTCTACACACATATTCCTGACTGCCCAGCCCTATGGCTGGACCTGACTTCTTCAGAGTCTGCAACTTAAACTGACAATGCCAGGACTGCTTATTCTGAACAAGCAATGACTCACTCTGTGGCCGGCTGGAGGTCAGCGTTCTGATGGTGCGCAATCTCCTTAGCTCGCACAGTATGCTGTGGTATAACAGCGCACAGCAGCGCAGTGTCGATGACATTGGAGGTCTCTACCCAGACACTCATCATAGGACAATCTACCAGACTCTGTTGCCCTATTCCCAACCACCAATGTGACAGTGATAGTGACTCTCCCTAGAACTCCAGGCCAGGCCATTTTAGGCCACTCTGGAAGTCCAAGAGATTGGCACGCATAGGCACTGCTGCAACTCATGAGAGGCAAAAATGGGAATTAGAGCAGGAACATCATGTCCAAAGGCCAGATACGAGAATCAGCTGACTCTGTTGGGAATAGAGAAAAGCCCAAAAGAGCTGGGTAGAGATACCAAATCTGAGAGAAGGAGATAGAAATGGGTACACTAAGACAGCCAGAATTGTGTTGTGCAAGCTAAGCCAAAGCACAGCTGGATGGAGTACAAGGGCCTCCTGAACCTTGTATTCGATGTACAAGCTGTGCTGTCTCACCATTTGCTCTGGTGGAACATCGCTGGGTGAGCTTGTGAGGGCATGTCCAAAGAACATTAGATTAGGAGGAAAAACAGAGTGACTGTAAGCAGCCGCATCCCATCATGCTAGGGCCCCTCCAATAAAACAGGAAAAGGAAAAAACGGGATATAATCTGTCTCTCCCTCCCTCGCTCCCTCCCTTTCATCTGCCATGATGAACTGATCCTCTGAAACTGTGGCCCCAAATAAGGCTTTGGTCTCTTGCATTCTTTTTGTTCAGTTATTTTGTGATGGCAATGAAAAGTCTAAGGCAGGAAGTACTTGATGGCTAACCAATGTTGGTTGGTTGGTTGGTTGGTTGGTTGGTTGGTTGGTTGGTTGGTTGGTTTTTGTTTTGTTTTGCTTTTTTTTTCCTTTGCCACATTGATTTCAAGAGTATGGCTCAAGAATGGGAGCAGGGACCTACGGTAGAGTTAGAAGATTTATAACTTTGGTTTGGTGTTTGGGGAGGGACATGCCTTTGCTCAGTGTCTTTGAGCATGGCTGGGAATGTATGCCACCCTAAAGGCAATTGTCACCCCCTTAAAACCAAGAGCAGAGCCAACCTTGCAATAAATGACAGACCACAGAAGGCCAAGGAGGAAGAGAGAAAGCACACCCAGCTTTCATAACCTCGCGAGGTCCAGCCAGCCCTGCCTAGCCTTACTTCTGGGGTTTCCTAGGAAGGAAGTCAGTTTTGCTCCCTGATTGCTTAGCTGACTTGTTTAAGTTTCATGGAAACAGAAGCAGCCCTCGGAGACCAAGGCCCACAGGGAACGCTAATACTGAATAACGTCAAACAAGAATCCAGTCCAGACTTCTGCAGCCTCCCAAGCCTAGACAGGACAGTGCCAGCT
>CACVCL010023232.1:0-11806 GCA_902729485.2 Mus minutoides
TTAATAGTAACTTTCATCAAATAAAAGTTGCAATATTCCAAATAAAGCATTTTCCCTCCTCTTAAAATACAAATGGTGAAGGGTTTCATGCTATTTTGTTTCCCTATGGGAGACTCGATAACTATAGGCCAATTAAATTAATGAGCAAAGACATGCGGATGGCAATATTTGTGCATAATTCTAGCTGGCTGCATGTAGAGGCAGGTACAGTGTACAGTGTCTTTTAAAACATGTTTAAGGAGTGAAAATATTCTTGTATAGAATTATCTAAAATATAAGGGAATGATTTCTAGGGTATGGAGATATACCGAAGAATCTATACTCCAACATACAGTTATTGAAACAGACAAGCAGGTGAAAGACTGAGGAATTCCTATTCATGTTCAAAGATGAAGACCAGTGATAATAGTAGGATCCTAACAAACCATAATGGAGAAAGGGATGCATTCTGTCTAACCTGGGCAGAGACTTCTCAGTATTCAGAATGACTGCTTGATTCTTTTCTCTAGGATATCTATTGAAGGGCTAATTCTGATCTCCTCTCTGGGCATCCCTAGGGATGGAGAGGATGACAAATCTATAAGAACCATTCTATCTCAGATTGATTATACCAATGAGAAAGAAATACAGTTTATGAGGAAGCAAAGAAAATCCCATAGTGAGTAATATTTAGGGTTGTACAATAGAAAACACATCTCTAAGTAGCTATTCTGTAAAGAGGATGAGTAGTAGGTTAAAAAAATATATTTTATGCTGATAAGACCCAAGGGGGGAAAATTAAACAAAATTTATCTCTTCTAGGAGATACTTCTGTGGCGCAAACAACTTTCTTCTAGACTCTGAGAAACAAAATAGACTGTACCAACAATGGATCCCAACATGCAGGAAGGATATTTGGGATGAGTATGAGTTCCAGGTCAGGCTGGAATGCCTAATGGACTCAGTCTCAAAATGACAAATTGTATGTGGGGGCTGTTTTGGGGAACAGAAAGAAAGGAAGGACTCAAGCAAGAAGAAAGAGTGACACTAGCTCAACATTTCCAACTTTTGAAACTATTGTTGGCAAAACTGAAACACAGGAGATCCAGGCTCTGCAGAAGGGAAAAGAATTTGAGATTACTGGAAGTAAAGCTCAGGGCAGCACACATTGTAGCTGAAGATGGATAAATGTTCCCAGATAATGCAAAAAAGCCATAAATCCACAACTGGCCTTGAGTTGCCATTCTTTCATTCCTGTATTTTTTTTTGTCCTGAGTTGCCATTCTTTCATTCCTGTATTTTTTTTTCCTGGTACTTTTGTTTTTCTCATTTCCCTAAAATCATTCTATTAGAAATCTTAGACAAGAAAAGTAAAATTAAATGTGCATATTATGAAAAATTAAAAAGAGATGGAACTAGAACACAGGAATATATATATATATATATATATATATATATATATATATATATATATATATATTTTATTACCAATGATTTCTTTCTGTTACTAAAGTAATACACAATCATAGGGAATTCTTATATGACAGAAAATAACAATCTCTTCAAAGATAAGCTATGCATAATTTAGGTATTTTATAACAAATTCATATGCTTTTTTCCTAAACCAAATATCATTAATAGTTCCCTCCATTGTCAAGGATGCTTCCACAATCTTTATTTGTGCTGCCATTTTATTTTGTATATCTTCATCAACACTCATCATTTCATTTGTATAAATATCTCATAAAGTAATATAAACAAAGAATAAAATATCATCCATGTATTATTATTATTATTATTATTATTATTATTATTATTATTATTATTAGTTTTTTGAGTCAGGGTTTCTCTGTATAGCCCTGGCTGTCCTGGAACTCACTTTGTAGACCAGGCTGGCCTCGAACTCCAAAATCTGCCTGCCTTTGCCTCCCTAGTGCTGGGATTAAAGGTGTGCGCCACCATGCCCGGCCATCCATGTATTATTGTCACACTATTAAAGAAACTTTTAGATAAATTCATTGTAAGGGGAAAATGGCAGTACTCACCACAGGTAATAAAAATACACATTTACTAAGTTTAAAGAGATAAAAAGAATAATAAAGTTTAGGATAATAGAATGAGATAAGAGAAATTATCTTTTTTGTCTGTTTGTTTTTGTTGTTGTTTTGTTGTTTTTCTAGACAGGGTTTTTCTGTATAGCCCTGGCTGTCCTTGAACTCACTTTGTAGACCAGGCTGGTCTCGAACTCAGAAATCCACCTGCCTCTGCCTCCTGAATGCTGGGATTAAAGGCGTGTGTCACCACGCCCAGCCAAGAGAAATTATCTTATAATTCCATTACATATCTCCTTTTTACTCCTTTTCTTCCCTAAAATTGATTAGATTCTTAAGACAATATGAAGAAATTTAAATGAATATATGTTTTTATTACAAAAATAATTATGAATAAAAATTGGTCAATATGATTTAAATATCACATTAGGAATACTTATCACATGGTCCTTCTTTATTATTAACAGATTTTATGTTTTATATGTCAGTTAAAACAATCTTAAATCAGAAGATGAAATAAAGCATATTTCAAAAATCAAAAGATCTATTTGCAAATTTTCAGACAGGTAATGACAAAAATGAGTTATGAAATGTCTGTGCTAACTTTTTACTTGCAAGATGTATGAAAAATAAAAAAAAATTAAAAGAACAATACAGGACTCTAGAAATATAAATTACAAAAAAAAATACATAAAGACAGAGTGGAAAATAATGCCAGTATTGATACATAGCATTGACAGTGCATAGAGATAGGTAGAAAACAAGAAGGGGTTCACAATGAGGACACCAACCTGAAGGACAAGAACAGGAACAGGGCTCTAGGAAGCAGATGAGTACAAGAAGAAGCCCGGGAATAGGACTCTGTAGCTACAATATGCACAAGATAAAGGCAAACTTTGCCATAATTGATAATATACCATTGTACAGACCCAGGGACAAGAAGATATGCAAAATATAGAGTAACACTAAGATGCATCCCAGAGAAACTGTTGTTATTAAAATTCAGAAAAATAATCCCACCATGGGATACTGAGGTTTTTATCGACAAGCATGCTAAAACCTCACCTTAATGTTGCTAGATGTTAATGGTACCAGTGAAGTGTGGGGTGGCATCTTCAGTCTTTCACTGCCAGCTCTGCCTCAGTTCTACACATATGAAATACCCATAAAGGCTAATGTCAAATTTGGGATATTTTAAGGCAGAAAATAAGACAAGGTACCTCTGAAAGATCTTGGCTAATAGACTGAGAGTATATTGCAGGACAAAAATGAAACACCTTATAAAATGTCTGTGGCAACTTCCAATCAGCAGAAAAGTATTGAAACTGTCACTGTACATAGATAGTGCCTATGAAAGAAAAGCTAGCATTGTCTTCTTTCAGTTTTTTCCAAAAAAATAAAGGGGGCGGGGCAGAGGATTGTACTGTGGCTCATTGGAAGATCACTTGCCTACATAAATCCTGTGGTACTTAGCAACACAATAGAAAATACAAAAAAAATGTCTGAGAAGAGGTGTGGAGAGAAGAAAAGAGAAGAAATGAAGGGAGGAGAGGAGAAGGTAAGGAGTGAATGGGAGGAGGGATGAGACAAATACAATGCCAAGTTATACTGAATTATATATCTCATGTAGGTATTGAGGGTCTAACAATAACACAGAAAGAAGATAAATTTTTTGATTAATTTTATACTTTTCTGAGTTATGTGTCTTTTTAATATTTCACCACAAAGGAGAGAGTACATAAATATAGGGGAAATAGATAAAAGTATGAAATAGAATAATGGGTGTAAAGCTGGATTCTATTAAATAGAAATGAACTCAATAAGTCAAGCAGAAGACAGTCATGTTCATATCAGAATAAAATGCTACTGCTATTTATAAGAGACACATATAAAAAGACAAGGAAAGGTTGTGATTCACGCCAACTTGTCAAGGAATGCAGATCTTGACGAAAAGTCTATGAGGGAAAATACAATAAAATAAATTCACAAATTAACAAATTACCAAATTACTAAATGATATAATTGTCTAATACAATATGAAAATATTACAACAAAAATAGTAGATATGAACTCAGATGCTTGATGAAAGAAACAGTAATAAAATAATAGTCAATTTCAAAATAAAATGAACATTAAATTGTACATAAAATTAATTATAAAATGTACATACTTACTAATGTGACAGATCTGTAAATGTTATAATATTATTTAGGATTGTTAAGGATAAAGGAAAGGATGAAATCAGTAAATAAGAGCTAAAGAGTATATCTTGGTAGATTTTCATACATTAATGTATTGATAAATTAAACAAATATTATTCATGTTTATACAAAAATAGATGACAATTATAAATAGCTCAAAAGATATATTATGAAAACAACAAAAATTAAAACTTTCAAAATAATGTGACCAACAACATTACTCAAATCTGTAATAAAAAATTCTATCAAAATATTGTAAGTGTAATGGAATTATAGATTTGTAAACATTTTAAGTACCTCAGTATCCATCCTGCTAGTTTACAAAGACATATAAAGACAACAACTTACTAAATTTATTGTAAGGAACAGAGGTTTTAAAATAATCTCACCTGAACCAAATGTGAAAAATGGCCATACTTCTATAAAGAAAATTTGGCAATACAATTATATCAAAGTTTATTCTATCCTGAGTTCATCTATGTCGCTGTTTTCCTCTTCTCAGCTTTTTTAGTCTTTGTCTTGTGTATCCCAGTCAAAACCTCCTTTCCTCCTTCTGACTCTTTGCCAACTGGAAATCCTGCCTTAGATTCCTGCCTTAGCTTTTGCTTCATTAGGTTTCTTTTTTATTTTTATTATTATTTTTGTACTGAGAGGTGATACTTCCACACAGTACATAGGTGATTATCTTGACATCTCTTCCTTTTAGTACAAAATAGGGGGTTTCTCTAAAATAAATAAATTATAATAAGAATAATTATAAACCTATCAGGTAAGAATTATATTTACAATGTTCAGCCATATGCATTTGACAGAGTTGGAGAAAGTATTCTACTACCCATACTATCATGGTAAAAACAAAGTTCTTATTTTATTTAAATTATTAAATTGTATTTAAATTATTTTTATTATAATTTGCATTTGTCAATCTCTGAAAATTTTTTAGACCTTAAAACATTTTCTTAAATCATAAACAATTTAAGCTTAAGTGTAAGACTATAACTATCTACTCATCAACCCCATCACAGACCTCAGAAGGGTAAATATTACTTGAGTCATAAGAAGTGCAGAGCAAGCAGCTTTCAGTACTATAGAAAGGACAGTGTTGGCTGGATACCTGGACAGTTACCCAAAATACCTCTGCAGTATTGAATAAATCTTCAGCCTTCTGGCCCAAATATCTGAGAGAAGTTTTTTGTGAAGCAGATATGATAAAGGACTGCCTACTCTGTCTTGGTAAAGTCAGCTTCCCTGTATCTTAGTTGTTCAGAGCTTGGACAGCATTCTGTCTGTGGTTGAAGCAAGGGCAATTTCTTACCCAGTTGCCAGCTTGCCTTATTTGATGCAGACTCCATATGGATGCCTCTTTGACACACATAATCTTCTTTGAAGTAGTGTAGGGGTGCTGCCAGGAACAGATATGTCTCACTCTCTAAAAGGCCATCTATTAATAAAACATCTTTAACTACCATATTCTGTAGATTCCTGAAGTTTGTGAAGACCATCTAGCTATCTATAGGATACCTGCATAGGTAAGTGTTGCTTGTTTGTAACAATTTACTATTTGAGTAACCTTGAATGCATCTCTGGGAGACTAACTAAATTTTACTTCTGTAGTTAACTAAAATAGTACCTAACATGACCATAAGTTTGATTGACTAACTACTAACTTGTATGTCTTAATTATTCTAAGCAGTCTCCAATACCAGATTTTAAAGTACTGGAACTTCACATTACATTAAGTGAGATGTATAAGTATAACATCTTACACAATAGTTTAAGTATACACACAGGGTGTGTTGCACCAAAACATCATCCCAAGGCTGTATCAATATACAGCTTCAATATCGAATGTAAAATATTTAGCTTGTTGATGTTCTTTTATCTAAAAATATATTCAAAATCTACCCTTTTTCTCTATTATTTTTTTATTTTTTATTTTTATTTTTTTATTTTTCAAGACAGGGTTTCTCTGTGTAGCCCTGGCTGTCCTGAAACTCACTTTGTAAACCAGGCTGGCCTCGAACTCAGAAATCCTCCTGCCTCTGCCTCCCAAGTGCTGGGATTAAAGGTGTGCGCTACCATGCCTGGCATTACTCTATTATTCCTATATTTATCCTTTTTTCCTTTTCTTCACTATCCCCCTCTTTTCCAGCTAACACTAGATATGAGAGACAGAGGATGGAGGAAGTAAAAGACAGACTATAAGAAATACCTAAATCCAACCTCCCTTATTTTGCTTCCTACCTGACCAGGATCATTAATATCTTGGGACCAATGATCTTAAATGACAGCAAAGTCACACACTAAACAACCCAACCACTATCTCCATTTCTTGGGAATTCTTTAAAATTTCCTCCTTTTGCCTGCAGAGAACATCTATTTTGTGGGCATTAAGAAACTTGGGACATTTGCCAGTCTTAAGAATGATAGATGTTGACTGGTGGTGGTGGCAGACACCTTTAGTCCCAGCACTCGGGAGGCAGAGGCAGGCGGATTTCTGAGTTCGAGGCCAGCCTGGTCTACAAAGTGAGTTCCAGGACAGCCAGGGCTACACAGAGAAACCCTGTCTCCAAAAAAAAAAAAAAAAAAAAAANAAGCACTTGTTTTTCTAGCAGAGACAATTCTCTTTCCTTGTCAACTGATAATTTTCTTGTAATGTTTAAGTCTTTACCACCTGATAAGATTGATTTGAAATAAATTACTAAACTCTTAAGTAGTTAATCTAATTATGGACCTTAGCCAATTATTATATCCCCCAGTTTTTGAAAATCATTAAGTGCTCTTTATTTTTCTCTATTGATTTGTACATACTGTGGTCAAATCTTTTATAGACCTATATTATATCCAAGATAATTACTAGAACCTCATTTTTTTTGTATATTTTTAGGAGCAATTTTCAGTTCCCAGAAAGGTAAAATTCTGTTTACTTCATTATATATTTTCCTGATGTGTTTATATCTGAATTGACCAGTACGATATGATCCATACAATGGTAAATTATGGACTTAGTAAACTATATATGAATTATTTCAAATATCTGTTTAACAAAATATTGGCATAAGGTAGGACTGTTTAACAATTTTGTGTCAAGATCCTCCAGTGCTATCACTTTATTGTACAACTATTATCATAAGTAGGTACTAAGAAAACAAACTTTTCTTTATCATGCTCATGCAAAAGGATTATGAAATAGCAAGCATTTAAATTGTTTACTATAATAGGCCACACCTTAGGTAGCAAGGAAAGCAGTGGTATTACAGTTTGTAAAAAGCCCATTAGCTGAATGATTTTTTGATAGCTCTCAGATTTGGTAATATTCTTAATTTTTAGAATTTCTTTTTAATTACAAATATAAAATTCCAAGGATTTGTCGACTCTTATATTTTGCACATCCAGCAGTTTTGGTACAAGTCATTATTGTAGCTCCAAGTTTCTTCCATTATAGGCCACTGCTCTAACCCAATATGTTTATCATTTTGGCATTTTAGTGTCAGGGTAGCTTCTGGTATTCCAGCAGTGTCTCCTCATATAAAGTTGAAGTATAAGCTTCTTATATATCCCCTTTATGGACAGTTTGGACAGTCTATAACTATGTTTAAAATCATTTTTTGAATTATTTTTTTAATTAGGAAATGCTCTTCCTTTATATGCTGTCTTTAAAGCTTTAGGAATGCTAGTCTATCCATGTCATTGTTGCAATAGCTTTCTTCCCTATATATTTATGGTTATATTAGGCATATGTGGCCTTAATTTTCCTATTTAACATTCTGGTTCAATGTATATAATCCATTTTAAAATTTGTTTTATCTGAAGCAATGTCCCAATTTCTTTTTTTTTCCAACTTTTATTAGATATTTTCTTCATTTACATTTCAAGTGTTATCCAGAAAGTTCCCTATACCCTCCCCACTCCCTGCCCTGCTCCCCTACCCACCCGCTCCCACTTCTTGGCCCCGGCGTTCCCCTGTATTGGGGCATGTCCCAATTTCTAAGAGCTGTTTTGATACTTTTTGATGTGGCTAATCTTGATTCCAGGAATCTTGTGATATTACAGTTACATCTGCTCCTTTATCCACTAATCCTTCAATCTCAAATTCATCTAAATCTAATTTTAACTTTGGATTCTTATCATTAATAATATTTTGCCAAAATATGTAGGTTTTGTTTTGTTTTGTTTTTGTATTTTAAGAATCTTTTGTTATATCCATAGAAAATTCTCTATCTCTGTTAAATGGTTTATTTAGGTTTTGAGCAGCTCTGTTTGTCCTATTAGGCTTTGAATTTTTAGTCCCCCCCCCCCATAATCATTCACTGCTGGTCAGGAAATGAGTGGCTCATGTTGTTTTTTGTTGGGCCTTGAGTGAAGCTCCTTAGTCCATTTACTGACATTAAGGAATTACCACAATTTTGTTTTAATGACTTACATTTATGAGCCTATATCTCTTCCTTCAACCTATTTTATATTTTACAGGAAACTTTCTCCATGAATTATTATAGAATTTATCCTTTGGAATTTTTTTGTCTGCAGTCCTTTAGGGTATGTCCTTATAGAACTGCATTTGCATTTTCAAAAAGAAAAGATTCAATTAATTTTATCTAGCACTTAGATGTTATATTGTTCTGTTTATGGCTGTAGTCAATCTTTGTAAAAATTGGTGGAAGATTCATGAACGTTTGGTTATCTTTTTAAAATATTCAACTTGTCCCTGTTGGTCAGTCATGTCCCATGCATTTATGGCCATTGTATGACATTGTTCTAGGATGGCATTATCAAACCTACTCTGTAATCCTAATTCAGAATATGGACCCTCACCTAATAACTGATCATTTCCAATATCAATTTTTCTAGTGCTATTTCTTTGTTCCCCGATTGAAGCCTCACCCTACCACTATGTTACTCATTTTAATTGAAGTCAGGCTCTAAGATAGCTGTTATAAAATCTCTCCAATCTTTTGGAATTAGATGATTATGCATGGCCTGACGACTAACTATCAGTTTTACATAAGACCAGTATAAGCCGGAGTCCGTTACTACTTCCTTAAATCTTTAAAATCTTGTGTCTCTATAGGTTGCCATCCTAATTCTTGATAACCCTGTGGACTCTCTCATCTCCATTTAATCCCCTTAACAAGGCTTGCAAAATCATTTTAGGTTTTGTAAGAGATTTAGCCTACATTTGTCAATCTTGTTATGTGGTGGACCTTTAAACTTTACATTGGATTCTTTTAAATATTCTTTAGAATTCAAATGATTATCTATTTTTCCATTGTTTGTAACTTACCAGGATTTTTTTTTCCAGTCCTTACCTCATCCAAGTTTGCCTTCTTTAGATCTCTTTTAAAATACACATAGGAAATTTTAATTATTATTGAAAAATCTTATTCGTTTTCTGCTAAGTGAAACAAAATCACATGATCCAGATGAATTGTATCATTGGGTTTCTTTCCATTTTGAACATAGAAAGATATTTATTTTTTAAAGTCAAATTCTTTCCTTCCTTCACAAACTTTCTCCCTATGACTCTGACTCTCTCTCTCTCTCTCTCTCTCTCTCTCTTGCATTTACCAAAATTTCAAAGAAGCTTTGGGATTTGATTTTTTCTGTCTGTTGTCTCTGGTGGTCTTTCTCTGGTTTCGGTAGAAAGCTGGTGGTGTTGGCAGGCTTTGCCCCCTTAGCTTCCTCTGGCAGGCTAATACTCTGTCCCTGTTCTAAACTTTCTGAATAGCTGTACTTCAGTATGGCTTCAGGCCTTCACTGCCAGCTGCAAATCTCATATCCACTTGCTCTGTCATGCTGAGTTTCTGGGGATTCAGTCAGCTCTGACTGGGCTGCTCCTATTCCCAAGGCCACAGTGCTAGCTTTGCCTCCTGTCAAGCAGTGTAGTGGCCTCCTGGATAAGCATGCATTGCAATAGAAGCGCTCACTGTGGGGCTGTGCCCTGAGGACTTCTGATCTACATACTTCTCATAGGCCTCTGCTCTCCCCAATGGCTGGCCACTGGCCACAATGCAAGTATGAGTGTGTGTTTACGATGGGTATGTAAGAGGCCTTCATTTCCACCCACTGTTGGCTCCCTAATAAGCCCAGCCAGATTTCAGCTGCTCTGCTCACAGATCACCCTGCCTGCCACCACAAAGTAGCATGCTAATCCATCCTTCCCAGTGGCTTTTCTGGTTCTAAGCCTGGATTCTTAGATAGCCCATGCGTTGGGCATCATTTAAATCTTCTGAGGTTTTTTTTTCACTGCAAATAACAATTCAGGGGATTAATGTTATTAATAAATGCCTAGGTCAGTTGTGCTGGTTCCCCAACTGATTCTTAATTTTGTAAGATAAGTACATGAGTTCAACTACATGGCTGATTTCTACTTGTCAGCTTTTTCTGTCCATCTCCTCCACATCCTGGTTAAAAACAAACAAACAAACAAACAAGCAAACAAAAAAGAACCTTTTCCTTCCACCCGAGTCTTTTCCAACCAGAAGTACTGTGTTCTACTCCTGGCTTATCTTATTAGCCACTAGCTTTTTATTGAGATGTGATGTTTCCACATAGTACTCAGGAGATTTTCCCTACACACTATCATTATTAAAAATTGTGTCAAGGTTGAAATATAACATATTAAAAAACAAGGAAATCTTGTGAAGTGTCAAAGGTTGTGATCATATAAAAATGTAATAAAATTAGAAAAAAAACTTCATGAAAAGAAAAATTAATTAATTAATTAAATAAAAATCACCCTTTAAAAAAAAAGTGAAACTGAATGAAATTTTCATTTTCTGTTTCCTGTAAGAGAAAATCAAATGTTCATGATACAGATATTTTTTTTTTCTATTCTGATTCCTATACAAAAATTGCACTAAGTCAGGGGCTGTGTCAATACACTGTCTACAGATATTATTCTAATATGTAACTCTTTGGTCAGATATGCTATGGTTTGGTTCTTTCTCCTGTGAAAAGCATAGTAGATTGCCAGCCACTTAAGATCGTAGTCTGACATAGTCTAGTAAAACTGATGTGCATATCTTCATTTTTCTTTAACTAAATTTGCACAGAATGTACTGGGTTTCATTATGGCACTTTAATATCTATATAGTATCATATTTTCTTCACACCCACACTATCTCTCCATTTCCTATGCCTCTTGCTTCCCTGTGGTTGGGTCCCTTTCTTATCTCAGAAAGTATCCATTCTTCTGCTTTTATGTCACATGAGCATACCCACTCTTTTACCTACTTCTTTGAAGATCGTAAAACTCTCTTTTTATGATTCACCTTCTTGTGTCTTGATGGCTACAGACACATGAACAGATATATTTGTTTATATACTTAAATATTATATATTTATATTGACATCTATATATGTGAATGTGTGTTTGGTATGCATACATTGAAAACATGTTTAAATTTTTATGAGTACATTGAGTCTGTGTAAAGGCTAAGAAGTGGAGAACATGAGGTTGATATTCAATGCCTTCCTTGGTCAGAATACTTCATATTCATTGAAGAAGTCTCACACTCAGAGTTTGAAAAAATGGCTAGAAATGGCTTGTCTTTTTTTTTTTTTTTTTTTTTTTTT
>CACVCL010023233.1:0-21375 GCA_902729485.2 Mus minutoides
ATGGCTCAGTGGTTAAGAGCACTGACTGCTCTTCCAGAGGTCCTGAGTTCAATTCCTAGCAACCACATGGTGACTCACAACCACCTGTAATGGGATCTGATGCCCTCTTCTGGTGTGTCTGAGGATAGCAATGGTGTACTCACATACATTAAGTCAATAACATCTTTAAAGGAAAGAAAAGCGATCTCTTACCTTTCCCTTGTTGCCAGAGGAGTTGTCTGCTTTCTTTATCCTCTTGGGCACTTCTTCATTGTACTCAAACTGAAGCTTGTCAGCACATGATTTGTTCTCAGGTCTGTCTTCCAGAATATTGTCTGAAAGTGAATTACCAGGCATCAGTGAAAAAGAGCCAAATGCTTCCCTTCAGGGCTGTGTGTGAGGAGAGCCAACACTAGTGTGTATCCAGAAGACCCAGACACTGGCTGAGTGTTATCAGAATGATGACTTGAAGCACAATTTTAAAACTTGGGTTATATATTTAGCTTCTCAGACTCATTTAGCAGTACTTTTGATACCATACAGATATACTCTAAATGAAAAGGCCCATCTTGCACAGATAGATGTATCCTACCTCAAAAGGCTAATGGCACACAGGTCTGGGAAGGATCTAGTGGTTCAAGCACGTCTATGTGGTAAACTCGTGAGTTAACCAGGCTTCCTTTGAAATGAAGTTATTTGCTGCTTCTTCTTTTTTTTTTTTTCAAGACAGGGTTTCTCTGTACAACCCTGGCTGTCCTGGAACTTACTTTGTAGACCAGGATGGCCTCGAACTCAGAAATCCGCCTGCCTCTGCCTCCCAAGTGCTGGGATTAAAGGCGTGCACCACCACGCCCAGCTTTAAATATTTCTACGTATGGTAGATAATCTTGGACTTTTTTTTGTCATGTTTGACACATCTCTATTGAGAACAAGTGTAAAAGTTTGAGAAGTATGTCATGATTGTATTCTTTTAAAGTGAAAAGCAAGAGAACTAATATCTCATTCTCGATTCACTATCTTTCTGGACCACAAATGCTTAGACCAAAATATCCTGATACCAAATCAGGGGCATGCAGCTTACCAAGAGATCAATAATTTCACTGCATTCCTATGCACAGAAGTGTCACAACTTCATGCTAATCAGACTCAAAACAGTGGAGACATAATGCAGACATCCATGCAGTTAACATACTGGGTTCAAATGACGTTTACCTTCCTGACTGTTAGGAACAGGGGAAGCAGTAAGGACATCTGCTACAGAGAAAGAAAAGCAGAAAGAAAATACAGGTAAGGAGAATTAAGTTGGAGCCAGATACATCAAATTAAGGCATGGAGCAAAGCACAGGTTACAACAGCTTAGATCACACGGTAATGAATCAGGAGGTGTCTTAGAGAACTAATATTTTGACTGTCATAGATTCAAAGACTAGCAATAAAGGAAATGCAGTCAATCTTGGTCTTTGGGTAGCAAAAGGATCAGGAGTTCAATTTCATATTCAGATACATAGAGCATTCAAGGCTGGCCTAGACTGTGTGAGACCTTGTATCAAAACAAAACAAAAAAAAACCTCCAAAGCAAACATGGTTATTTCGAATCATGCTAAAATCTGCCCATTCATATTACTAGTTAGGACTGTACTATTCTTGATATAGCTTTAATTAAACTCAGAGAGATGAGAGATGCATTGCAGCCATACCATTGCTAAGGCATATAATGGTTGCCTACATAAGCTGACACAGGACAAACTTCACAAGGCATGCCATGACCTCAAGGCCTATTTGGAAGTCAACCAGCCAGAGGATCTTTCAAATGAAATGAGAAATAGCCATGACAGTGGACTTCAGCTGTCGTAGGTCATAAAGGTGTGTGTGTATGTCTGTATGTGGGGGCATCATCAAACATTCAATAGAACTTTTTCATGACATATCAGAGAAACTTCTGGTTCCTAGTGGTGAAAAGTCATTGCCCAAAACCTCATACACCCTGGGAGTAGAGTTTGGTAGGCCTCAGCTGTCAATGAATACTCCATCCAAACCTTGAACACTGCATAGGACTAATTTATAAATTCAGTGGAGAGTAGAGTTAAATTTTACTTCCCTACACAAAACTAAATCAGAACACTCTTTCTCTCCTCTGTTTAATTTCACAATTTGCAAATAAAAAATATGGAAATGTTAATTTAAAAAGCTCCCTTTCCTACTTTCAACAGTACAAAAAAAAAAAAAAAGCCCCAGGGTAATTTATGATGGAGAAAGAATTTATATTCTGGTGGACCGATTTCTTACAGGAGCAAATAACATCTGGACTGGCTGATTTCATCAGTGTAATTTTTCATTTATTCTCTGGGTCCATTTGTTTTGCTATGAGGGCATTTTCGTGGGGGTGGACACGTCAATATGAACCTTGCCACATTCTTGTGACTTTTTAGGTCTAGGATGCTAATAACTTGTCTTGACTCCACTCAAATTATTGCCTCATGGCATTTCCAGTCAAATAAATGTGCCTTTAACTGATGGCATGAGATAGTCAGCCATTACGAAGGCTAAATAGTAAATGGTTACTGCTTAGCGTTATAGTTTAGGTCGGAACACAACGAGACCCTTACCAGTAATGAGGGTTCTGAACTGAAACATGACTGGAAACAAACTCGAATATGAGAAGCTTAGTGGTCTTTACATCAATGGTAAATGTTTACTAGTGTGGGCACAGCTACACAAGCAGCATGTGTGTGCCAAGGATCACAGGGCCTTTGTTGATACAAGACAAATAAATGCTCTACCACTGAGCCAAACCCTCAGCCCACTATAGAATGCTACATAGGAGATGGAATCAGGAATACCAAGAGTTCCAGGCCAGCCAGGACTAAACAAAGAGACTCTGTCTCATAAAAAAAAAAAAAAAAAAAAAAAAGGTTTGTGCAATTAGAAACCTTGGTGTTTTCCTCATGGGAACACTGATACCTTTTAGAGGTTACCAAAGTAAAAGCCAACTATCAGCAAGATTGCAGGAGGAAACAGTGTGTAATCTCCAGCTAATGATACCAATTACAGGCAAGCGAAGCACACACAGACCCCAGTTCTGACTTGAGAAAAATCCTTCACTAGTAACCTTTAGCCATCATTCATGTTTTTCTCTCTTGTCGGCCAGAAGGAAATGGCTTGTTGGGTTAGTAATCCGAGAACAGGGAAGAAGGGGAATGAGCCTCCTCTTTTTGGTGCCAGATACCCAGAGAGACAGCAGGACAGTAAGTGACACTGTCCCCTGCAGGTGGCGAGAGAGAGAGAGAGAGAGAGAGAGAGAGAGAGAGAGTCTGAACCGTCTGCCAAGAGCTTTTACCACTTCAGAAACTCACAGGCTGAAGGTGTGCTTTTCTGTTCTTATCCCCCCTCTTCCTCTACAAACCCATTTCTGGAGTGATACCTACACCTCACCCCCTCCCCTTGCTTCCCGTGTGGCCCTTGTCTTCCTAGAGTATGGATGTGATACTTACTAGAACCTTGTTCTTCCTCTGTCCTCACTACATGTCTGGATTCTCAAACTCCTAGACATTGTTAAAATCCTCTTTATTGCTTATCTATGGAGTTCCAGACTTATTTGGGAAGGAAAAAAAAAAACAATCACGTGAGCACTTCCCCATTCACAGCAGTAGGCTCGGTGTCTCTTACCATCGGAAAGGGACTCGTAATCATAATCGTATTCGTCCTCCTCATCTTCCTCTTCCTCATTACTGGCAGGTGGCGGGTTGGCATTCCCACCAGTGAAAGCCTGTGCTTGCATGGATGCTAACTGATGAGCCTGAAAGATAGGAACAATTAAAGACTGCACATGCAACCTATTGAGCTTCCACCCAAACCTTCAGAACTGCCACCAAGTGCTTACCACAGCTATAAAAGTGAATTGCCCCTTCCGAGTTCATTTGGGAGAGAAGAAGGTATCTGGATTTAGTGTAAGACAGGCAACAGCTAGTGGATTTGGCTCCTCTCTGGGGCCCACAGATAGCTAGAGCCAGTGTATGTAGCATCTTGGATTCATTTTGTGTCTGGCTTCTTTACTTGGAGTTACCCCACTTTACATGAGTTACTCTGCGTTCCTTGGCATACAGGTATGACAACCACTCATGCAGTGTCTGTCTAACCTGTCAACTATCCCTAACCTGTCAAGTCTGAAGGAAAGGAGATAAGTCACTGTCCTTAGCCTTTCCCTTTAAGTCACCTTAGAGTCCAAGAACAATAGTATCTCATTGAACAGACCTCCCACCTGCACCCCGAATGAGGGTAATTATCCACAATGGGGAGGCTGCTCCCTGAATCGGCAGTACTCGCCTAAGAATCTCATTCCTTCAGGGATAAGGACTCCTTTGGACCACCTGATAGGTCCAGGGCAGAGACCTGTACACACCTCTTGCCTTCCACTTAAAGCTAATGTCCTGCCTGTGTCCTGAAGATGGGGGTGATGTCATGGAGTTCCTCCATCTGGTCTTCCTCCTAGGGGGTTGGAGGAGGAATCTCTTCTCATTGCTTTCCACCATTATACATGTTTCTAATTGGCACATAAGGGCCCGTGGTTGAGCTTAGTTTATTGTGGCTGCTGTAGCACAGCTTTTTTGACCCCCAAAACTCTGGACACAGCTGTGTGTGCGTGTGCATGCGTGTGTGTGTGTGTGTGTGTGTGTGTGTGTGTGTGTGTGTGTGTGTGTGTTTGTGTATGTATTAGCACCTTTAAAGGAAGAACTTGGAAACTTTTAGAAATAATCGCAGGGAACCTTTGTGTGGTGTCTGGATTCCTAGGCTCTTAGGAAAGTCCTGCAAGAGAAAACTCTGATGCTTGGAAAACTAGCATTGGTCCCGAGGGACAGAGTGAAACAGCCCATCAGCAGGAAGTCTCTGCTAAGACACTAATTTTTTTTTTCTGTCTTAAAATAATATTGAAAGTCCTCTGACCTTGAGAACAATGCTAGAATCCCTGTGGACAAGCAGACCAGAAGAACAGTTGTAGTTTAGAGAGCACTTCTCAACGGATGCTATGGTTATCAGATCTATAAATCAAAATAACAAAACAGGCTTAGAAATTTTAGGGAGCCTGGGGCTGGACAGATGGCTCCGTGGTTAGGAGTGCCTATGTAAAAGGTCAGCCCCAAGGCTGGGGATATGGCTCAGCAGTTAAAAGCACTGGTTTTGATTCCTGGCACCCACAGGATACATCGCAACTACTCATACATAGCTCCAGTTCCAGGGGATTCGATGCTCCAGGCATAGATATACATGCAGGAAAAACACTCATAGAGAAAGTAGGTAAATATTAAATTATTTTTTGAAAGGTAAGTTCAATGTCAAGGAAGATTTGATACTTCTGGACTTTACGGGTAACTTTGCCTATAATCATGTCCACATTCTCCCCCACCCGCACCCCACCAACTAAAGATAATAATGATAAATCATTAAAACAAAAATTTGAGGAAACGTGTCAAAAACATATGATAGTGGGTCAAGTGATAGTTTTGAAAATAGGATGACTATAAATACTTCTTGCAGATGTTACAAACATCTGTGAGACAACAAGAAAACTGTCATTTCTCTGGGTTAAACAAATACACAGGCATTGCCTAAGCTACTGTTTTCTTCCTTCTGTATTTATAATCAGAGGAACTGCTAAATTCCAGTTGGAGGTGAACAAAGGTAAAGATATGAGCTTACAAGATGGCTCTGAAGGTAAACACACTTGGAACATAAACATGTTAACCTGAACTGGGTCCCCAGAACCCAAGAAGAAAGGAAGAAAGGAGAAAATTAACTCATGAAGGTTGCTATTTGACCTCCGCATGTGATCTCTCTCTCTCTCTCTCTCTCTCTCTCTCTCTCTCTCACACACACACACACACACACACACACACACACACACACACACACTCGTGCACACAGATAAATAATTAAAAGAAAGTAAAGACACAATTTTCATAAAATTGTTTTCATTTACATTCTTGGACTCTGCTGGCTAGTTTTATACCAACTTGACACGGAGTTCTTAGAGAAGAGGAAACCTCAGTTGAGAAAATGTCTCCAGCAGATTGGCCTGTGGAACCCGTGAGCAAGGCAATGTTCTGATTAATGATGGATGTGGAAGGGCCTCGTTCACTACAGACGGTACCATCCATGGTTGGTGGTCCTGGGTGTTTTAAAAAATCAGGTTGGGCAAGCCATGAGGAGCAAGCCAGTAAGCAGGACCCCTCCATGGCCTCTGCACCAATTCCTCCCTCTAGGTTCCTGCCCCGAGTTCCTGCCCTGACTTCCTTTGAAGACGGGCTGTGACCTGAGTGTTGTAAGCTTGACTAAACCCTATTCTCCAAAAACTGCTTTTGGTTATAATGTTTTACCACAATAGAAACCTAACTAAGACAGACTCCATGATTTGTAGCTGTGGACATTACTCAAGTTATGAATCTTTGGTTTTTGAGACAGAGTTTCTCAGTATAGTCCTGGCTTTCACAGAACTCAGAGATCCACCTGAGTTCCATCCCAGAGACTGACAGCACACACAAGCCATATAAGTTTAAGCCAAACAAAACTCCCAGCACAGAGAAAGGGAAGCAGGCACCAAGTCCTACCCTTAACCAAGAAGCTGATAGTTGCAGGGAGAGGGAAAATTATTTTATTTTCAATAGAGTGGTACTGGGTTTATCAACAACTTTAGGACAGTCTATATGCTTAGTAGTAGTTGGCAATTTGATGTGTGCGTGTGTGTGTGTGTGTGTGTGTGTGTGTGTGTGATTGGTATCAGTATTTTTTTTTAAAGAGTGAGAAAGAATGTGAAATTGGGTAGAGGATCTGGGAGGTGTTAGGGGAGGGAAAAGAATATGAGTTGTTTTAATTTTAGAAAAAACCAAATGCTGTTCCAGGTACAAGTGAACCCCAAAAGCAAGGCTGTGTATCACTGTAGAGAAATGAACAGTCAAGCTAAGGTCAAGGAGCAGGAGTCAAGAGGCAAACCATCTAGCAAAACACTGTGGAAAGTGAAGGAGCATCACACTGTGCAGACGGGGGTCAGTGCAGAAGGCCTACTGGCAACAGTGCCACACAGTGGTGTGCTGAGACTCTGAAGTCTCTCTCTCTCTGTCTCTCTCTCTGTCTCTCTCTGTCTCTCTCTGTCTCTCTCTGTCTCTCTCTCTCTCTCTCTCTCTCACACACACACACACACATACACACACACACTCACTCACACATACATACACACATACTCATACATACATATATACACACATATATGCAGGCATACTCCCACACAATGTACACACTCACTCATATACACAGACACACACTCACACGCATACACAGGCACATGCACATATCCACACAATGCATATTCACACACACACACTCTCACATACACACTCATAAACACACTTACACATAAGTAGGCACATGCACATACACAATGCACGCTCACACACATACACAAGCAGTGCACATAATCACACACATACTCACATACATCTATACAGACACATGCACATACACACATACACAGCATATACTCACATAATGCACACACATGTACATAGGCACATGTATACACACATATATTCACATATATCCACTCAGAAACACATACATACTTGTACACATGTGTGCATGCACACACATATAGAACATGAACACAGAGCAATTTTATTTGGGAAGAGGATAGTAGAAGGTTAGACTCAAGAGAGTAAGAAGGTGTGAAAATAGTCAAAACACATTGTACATGTGAACAAAACTATAATTCTAAAGTCCATCATGCTGTATCATGAGTATATGCTAATAAAACTTTTAATTGGCCTCAGAGTAACATAAAACATTCATGTGTAACATGTAATTCTGTTTTTACTTGAGGTGCTGATAAAAGTTATGATTCTGCTGTCTTGGATATGATTATAACTTCGTAAGTTTGTTTCTGCACCTAGAACTGTAATTGCACTTCACACAGCCATCTTGGTTTAGAAGCCTTGCTTTTCTATCTGTGAAACTCTCTGCATTCTTCCAGATTTCCTTTTATGTACATATCATCTGTGATGATCTGCTATGCTGTAGTTGGTAATGCAGCCTGTATTAACTGCTTAGTCTACCTTTCTCCTATGCTCTTTACTTTTACAATAAAAAATATTGTACACAATATTTATTGTACACAAAAATCATTTACAATAAAAGTATAATATCTAGAAGAAAAATTAAGCAAATAAGAAGACGAGAAAGAAGAAAAGGAGGAGAAGGATGAAGAGGAGGAGGAAGAAGAGGAAGAAGGGAAGACGAAGAGGAGGAAGAGGATGAGGAGCAAGAGCAAGAAGAGGAAGAGGAGGAAGAGGAGGAAGAGGAGAAATAGGAGGAGATAGCCTGAGAAAACAATGATTAGAAGAAAATAGCATCCCCTACTGGATGGCTAGTCCCTTACCTCTAAGGAAGACCAGCTAGAGTATACATACACACATGCACTAGCATCTTAGTTAAAGAGTTTCACTACCAAGTCTACAGACAGTTCTATGGTTTTCAGAACTGAAGCAAAAGTGAGGTCAGGACCATGGTGCTCACAGTGAAGATCTGAAACTTTTGGGCCTTGGGGGAGGAGTTTCGTTTCTGCAACAGACTTGTTTGGCTAGAGCAATGGTTCTCAACCCTCCTAACACTGTTCCTCGTGTCCTGGTGATTCCCCAGTCAAAACATTATTTTCATTGTTACTTCATAACTGTAATTTTGCTACTGTTATGAATAACAATGCAAATATTTTTGGAGATAGAGGCTAACCAACAGGGCTTGTGACCCACAGGTTGAGAACCACTGGGCTAGCATATGCCTTTTAAAAGGAGACTGGGCTCTCACTGTGTTTCCCAGGTTCCCCTGTTCTTGGGATGCAGAAAGCATCTCTCCCAGCTTTGTTAGTAGCTAGGATTACAAGGACACACTATGGATGTTCCACGGAGATGGCATTTTAAATTCTTTTGAAATGATCTGATTAGACTCCTTCAGTTCTGGAGACATGCACACTCTGGTCCTAACCACTTCCAGCTGGCTCCTTACACTGGTCTTTCCTGCTTGGCTTCCAAAGGTGACTGACTACGAAACTCTTGGATTGAGGTTCTACGTGGTTTTTCAGTTGCAGAATGTGTATTCTTGAGTACAGAGACGTCTAGGGATATGTAGGTTCAGGCACTTCTTAATTTAATGAGAAACAATTCTTCTGTGTCAAGGTTTTGACTGCATTTTTGTCTGTGTATTATGTATATGCAGTGCCCTCAGAGGCCAGAACAGGGTGTCAGAGCTCCTGGGATTGGAGTTATAGCTAGTTGTGAGCTGCTGTGTCGGAGCTACAAATGGAACCTGAGTTCTCTGGAAGAGCAGCCAGTGCTCTAAACTGCTGAGCCATCTCTCCATCATCCCCTTGGGCACTTTGTAAAGGAATCCACTTTTGGACCTTTAGCACTTGTGTGTATGTATCATTTAAACAATCAGGTTTGCCTGAAAACAAGAGGACAGCTGACTTCTCACCCTCCCATCCTCCCTACACTTCCCTCAACGTGTTTATCCTGTTTTATACAGAGAGATGCAACTCTCACCTCTCACCCACTAACCATCTCTGCATGATGCTTGAGACCCAGTGAAAGGGACACCTAAGAATGCCAAGAGTCTGAAAGAAAGTTCCGAGGAAGTAAAGGAGACAAGGAAACACCGCTGTACCTACCTAGAAAATACCTTGGAGGACACAGTCACTTCCTCCTCTTTTCCCTAACTTTTTCCTGCTTTCTGTCTATATTGAAGTAAAAATTCAAATTCAAAATCAAGATGGTCATTATAGGAGTCAGAATACAAAGTTTATATGAAATTTTTTAAAAAAATCATATATTTTTTTTTAGACAGAAATTAGGTCTAGAGGGAAAAGTGATTGTTTCAGCAGTGGGGACTATTTTGCATATAGTATTTGTAGACATATAGATATAAATAAATTATATAATAGGGATTATATCTTGTAAATGTTTCAATTTGTGATAGGATTTTTAATGTACTTAGGAATGTAGAGTGAGGCTTGAGAGTACAATGCTCAAGAGGTTGAGGCAGGAGGACTGCTGTGAATTGAAGGTCAGCCAGGGGTATACAGAAAGATTTATCTCAAAAAAAAAAAAGTTAAACCAATATCACATGTATGAGAGGCTGGACATGGTGACTTACACCTTTGGTAAGAGGATTGGAGTTCTAGGCTAGCCTGGGTCATTATAACAAGGTACCATCATTTAAAAAAATGAGACAAATATATGAGAGATATATAGGTTTTCAAAATCCTTGATGCTTAAGCAAAAAGAGTTTGAAGATACTTCCTGGAGGATCCTGGTCCTATCTGTATAGGCTGGAGCTTAAGCACAGAAGACTTGCATGATGGAAGAGAAAAAGCCCTTTGTTGCCATGTGTCCATGATACACTGGGGACTCAGGGCTGTTTTGGTTCACCCCAGGCCCCACGTGCTCTCCCTAAAGAGGACTATGTCACCTATTACGGGACTAGCAACCATGACGGCTGGCTCCAGAGTTAAGAGTCATGCGTTACTCCACTTAGAACAAATTAAAAACATGGAGGTACAGTCCAGATGGGTACAATTTACAAAATGAAACTTTAGGTTAGTGGAGGAGAGAATCTATGGGTCTATGAATTAGAAATCCCCAAATCAGGTGTATCAGTTGCGGGATCTCAGTCTTCAAACCCTGGCTATGGAGCAAGTCAATTGAATCGTCCAAATGACATGAACTTCCTTGTCCCCGAGCCCACGGCGTACTCCTAACCTGCTTAGCCAGAGAGGAGTACCTTTTGTTTTAGGATGTCGACAGGTGTCTGATGGGCCTTTAGCTTCTTATTTTTAAGGAGCACTTTCCTTCTAAGTTGATCAGGTGAGGGAAGCATTGGGTCATCTGAGAAATCGGTCTCGAATAAGAACTTAGCCACCAGCTTTTCTCCAAACACACTCTACAAAGTATAAAAGAAACCACACCATCAATACCCTCCACCTCTACCTGATACGTACATTTATAGTTCTTAAGTACACTGGATATCTCAGCCTNAAGGAGCACTTTCCTTCTAAGTTGATCAGGTGAGGGAAGCATTGGGTCATCTGAGAAATCGGTCTCGAATAAGAACTTAGCCACCAGCTTTTCTCCAAACACACTCTACAAAGTATAAAAGAAACCACACCATCAATACCCTCCACCTCTACCTGATACGTACATTTATAGTTCTTAAGTACACTGGATATCTCAGCCTTGTTGAATTGTTTTAGAAATCCCAGGAAAAGGAACTGAAGAAGAGGTTGTTTATTCTCCTGGCAGTTTTCCTGCTGGAAGGAAGGGATGAGTTGAGGGCAAAGGGGAAGACCTAGGGCAGACTGGAGAGGGAACCAGCTGTTATGACTTAGGAAGTCTAAGTCATATTCTGGAGTCTGATGGATTAAAGGAAAGCAAGCCGAGATTTGATGAGCAGCTGCGGTTCTGTAAAACACGGCTTAATTTCCAGTAACTTCAGAAGCATAGAGAATAGAAACCTGGGGAAAGACAGAAGAGATGGGAGGCAACAGGGAAGGGGTATTTATTCCAACCGTGGATAAAGAATAGATTGCATTTCCACAAGGACTCATGAATGCTAGTGTCCGAAGCAGAATGACTCTTAAGGAGGCCATGGGTAGAGGGTAGACACAGGATGATCACTTAAGATAAGGATAGAAAATATGGCAATTTTTATTTCTAGTTATTTTTAAATAAATAAGAACAAAACAAACAAACAAATAAAAGCCAATGGATAGGCTAAGGCAATATGAAAATTCAAAGTTTTCTTCGTATTTATACTGGAGTACAATCCCATGTTAGTGGTCTCTCCTTCCATGAGAACTGAATTTCTATAAATGCTTCTGTCATTGGAGAAGGGGGAAATCTGTTCTTTAATCTGTCTGCATTACATTTCCCTTGTATAAGGAATCTTACTATTAATAGAGAAAATATTCTGAATGGTCTAACTTGCTAAATCCCTATATATAGTTTGGGGCACAATATGTGGCTTTCCCTGAAACAGCTTTGGGTTTTTCATGTACAACTACCAGGTGACATCTGGCATTATCAGGAATATTGGAGAACTGGTCTATTCTTACCTCCTAAGGCTTCCTGGAAAGGGTCAGAAGACCAGAAAACAATACCCATATCCTTACAGACAAAAAGGGGAACTGTTCTAAAAAAAAAATCCAAAGCTCTCTGAGCGTTGTCATTTTTCAGGTCCATAGAACCTTAACAGTACATGCTTCATGGCTAATGTCCAGTTGTGCTGTGGTATACATCTGTGTGGATACCAATAACAACTAAGAGATAATAGTGTCTTAGATGGAACTAACCTTGAAAATTTCTGCCATTTTTCGTTGTTGAGGCAATGAACAATGGTTCTCAATGGATATGATGATTGGCAGGTCTGAGGTGATGAAGGCACTGCGATCGATGGCTTCCACCACTTCCTGTGAGACCCAAACAGCTCATTAGAGTCAGGCATCTGTCGGCATCATCAGAAGGCTGGTCCTCAGCCACAGAAAGTGTCTTAACTGTTGCATCCAGCAGGTTCTGGGTAAAAGTGGCCTTTATCTTTTCAAAAGCACAGGCATCTCTCTAGATTCATGGGAAATTAATTCCAGGACCTCTGAAGATACTGCAATCTATACAATGCTCAGATCTTACATAAAAATGGCATAATATTTACATATCATCTTCCCATAATATTTACACATCTATCTTCCCATGTACTTCAAATAATCACGTGATACTTAGAATCCCCAGTGCAATGTGAACACATCGGTTCAAAATAACAAGAAAAAAATGTCTATTCAAATTCATTATAGACACAATTTTACCCGACTTTTGAATCTGTAGTCGTACAGTTGTGTCCATGGAATGTAGAACCCATTGCTAAGGAGGGCCAAATATATTTGTAAACTAAGCAAGAAACTAGGCTATTTTGTCTAAAGACATTGAACTATTTATATTGAGTCTTGTTCCCATACTACAAGGAACAGCTATTGCTATTTTAAACTGGAAAAAAATCAGTATATGTTAAGAAAAAATACTGAAAGTAAAAGACATTATTTTTGTTATCGTATGTGATACAGTGAAGCCCAAGACATATTGAAACAGTTAATATTATATTTGGAGCAAAAAGGTGCACATCTTTTAATGTGTATCTATAAACATGCCACTCACTAATATACAATGCAAGAGTTTTATGAGTGATAAATAGAAAATGAGTTGAAGAAAAATGCATTTTAGCTACGATCTCATATAGTCTCATATACTAGTATCCCTTCCAAGCCTTGTCACAGCTCAGAGAAAAATGATGTTACATAGCTTAAGACCCTCTGAGTGAGGAGTAACTGCATAGCTAAACTAATAAGCTATGTAGATTATAAAATAATCTAATAAGGCCAGTCTTCCAGGAAATCTATCTTCCCAGGCACAACTAGTCCTCTCTACTTTATAATGGTGATTACTTAATTATCTCCCGACACATAATATTTTCCTTTGTCAGTAAAGACGGCAGGATTGATGACCTTTAATTTCTCTAAGAACAACCCCCCATTTTTATTTATCATTATACCATGTGAAGATAAATATCAACAATATCATTATGTTCCAACATGAGGTAGCGGTTTTTAAATTTTATTTGGATAAGGATCTAGTAAGAGCTCTAGATCAAACTCTAGAAAAAAAAGAGCCTGTTCACGCCACTATGTACTGCAAACACTCTGAAAGGCTTCCAGATCTAGGGCAAGGACCTCTGACTTAAGGTATAGTTTAGTAGAACAGATAACTTCAATGAAGACAATGTCCTGTGATTTGATGGGAAGCATTACCTTGAAGGGGATCTTGGTTGTCAGTGTATGTCCATGATAGATGATGGGCATCCCATCATCTCCATCCCAGCAGTCCAGCTCTATGCTTCTACATCCTTGCAGGAGGACCTGTGCAATCAATGAATGAATCCATCTCAGATGAGCACTGGGAGATAAAACCTCAAACTGAACCAAGCACACAGTTCACATCAGTCAACATTTGTGCTACAGATATTAAATAAAACATAGACATTTGTCATTTTGACCAAAGATCACAATTAATACTTGCTTGGGATAGAAAGAACAAATCAAGGTAAGAAAACTACTTACTAGAAGTGAAGATTTTGGAAGGTAAAGCATATAAGAACATATAAGAACATGACATTTGCCGGGCGTGGTGGTGCATGCCTTTAATCCCGGCACTCGGAGGTAGAGGCAGGTGGATTTCTGAGTTTGAGGCCACCCTGGTCTACAAAGTGTGTTCCAGGACAGCCAGGGCTATACAGAGAAACCCTGTCTAAAAAAAAAAACCAAACCAACAACAACAAAAAAATCATGACATTTTTTCTTCTTAAAAGTGTCCTTCATTCTTTGATATGGAACATCTAAAGATTAGAGGCCACTCTCTCTGTGTTCCCCCAGAAACAATCCCCCAGTCTCATTCCTCCCTAGCTCAGTGACAGAATACCAACTGCAACTCCACCCCCCTTACTCCCAGTCTTCTGTGTATCCCCCCAATGGCCCCCGCAACCGCCTTCCCCTCGCTGTTGGCTGTATCCTATCTCCCATCTCTAGCAGGCCATACCTGCCAGAAAACCAGGTAGGATGTCTGTAGACCTCTTCCAAGGAACAGATAATCCAGATAAAACTAAACGGAAAAATACTGGAGCTAATAGGTGTTACAAACCAAAAAGATGTAACATAGATTTACAGAACACATCACCCAAACACAAAAGAATATAACTTCTCCTTTGCACCCCATGGGATGTTCTTCAAAATTGCCCATATACTTGGACACAAAGCAAGTCTCAACAGATACAAGAAAATTGAAATAACTCCTTACATGCTATCAGACCACCATGGATTAAAGCTGGGTATCAACAACAGCAGAAACAACAGAAAACTTAAAAGGTAACAGAAACAAAACAACTCTATACTGAGTGAAAACTGGGCAAGGACAGGTAGAAAGAAATTAAAGACTTCCTAGAATTCAATGAAAATGATGACACAGTATACCCAAATTTATGGGAAACAATGGAAGCAGTACAAAGAGGAAAGTTCACAGCACTAAGTGCCTATGTAAAAAAAAAAAAAAAAAGGAGAGATTTCACCCATATTAGCAACTTAATAGCACACCTGAAAGCTCTGGAACAACAACAACAAAAAAAGCATACCCAAGAGGAGTAGATGGCAGGAAATAATCAAACTGAGAGCTGAAATCAATGACATTTTTCTTTTTAAAAGTGTCCTTCATTCTTTGATATGGAACATCTAAAGGCTACTCTCTCTGTGTTCTCCCAGAAACAATCCCCCAGTCTCATTCCTCCCTAGCTCAGTGACAGAAAACAATACAAAGAATCAATCAATGAAACGAACAGTTGGTTCATGGGGAAATCAACAAGATAGACAAACCCTTATCCAAACTAACTAAAAGTCAGATAAAAATATCCAAATTAACAAAATCAGAAATGAAAAAAGGAAACATGACAACAGACACAGAGGGAATCCATAGAATCATAAGAATATACTTAAAAACCCTGTACTCCACCAAATTGGAAAATCTAAAAGAAATGGATAGTTTTCTCGATTGCTACTTCTTACCAAAGCTAAATCTAGATCAGATAAGCATTTTAAATAGACCTATATCCTCTAGTGAAATAGAAGCAGTCTCCCCAATTAAACCAACCAACCAACCAAACAAAAATAATGAAACCAAAAAAGCCCCAGTGCCAGACAGTTTTAGAGCAGAATTCTACCAGACTTTCAGAGAAGTGCTAACACCAATTCTCCTCAGATTATTCCTCAAAATAAAAACAGAAGGAAATTGGTTTTTATAGTATCTCATACCCTGATACCCAAACCACATAAAGACTCAACAAATAAAGATAACTGCAGATCAGTTTCCCTTACAGACATGGCTGGGAAAAGTACTCAACAAAACACTTGCAAGCCAAATCCAAGAACACATGGAAAAGATCATACACCATGTTCTAGTAGGTTTCATCTCAGAGATGTGGGGATGCAATATATGAAAATCAGTAAATGTAATTCACCATATAGACAAACGGAAAGAAAAAAAAAACTCTACATGACCATCTTCATTAGATATAGAAAAGGCCTTTGATAAAATCCAACACACCTTTCATGATAAAAGTTCTGAAAAGATTAAGGATACAAGGTACATACCTCAATATAATAATGGTAATTTACAGCAAACCTATAGCTAATATAAAATTAAGTGGAGAGAAACTCAAAGCAATTCCAGGAACAAGACAAGGCTGTCCACTTTCTATCTATTCAACACTATACTTGAAGTGTTAGTTAGAGCAATAAGAAATCAAGTGGGTACAAATTAGAAAGAAAGAAGTCAAAGTATCACCATTTATAGACAATATGATAGTATACATAACCGACCCCAAAAATTCTACCAGGGGATTTATACAGCTGATAAACACCTTCAGTAAAGTGGCTGAATAAAAAAATTAACTAAAAAAAAAAAGTACGCCAAATGATGTTCTGTAAACTTCGCTCACCTATATTCTCTGACTGGTTAAATAAAAGTGGCTGATGGCGAATTACTGGAGAGAATAGAGATAGGCGGGGCTTCAGTTCCCTGGCTGGGGGGTGGGGGGGTGGGGTCACAGGTAGGGACCACAGGAAGAGAAAAGAGGGAGGAGAGAGAGGAAAGAAGATGGAGAACCAGGTAATGGCCTGATGGTGCAAGTCCTGCACAGACAGGATGACTATCGGGAAGTAACTTTGGGAGCATAGCTGGGAAGTAGCCAGTCTAGTGTAGAAAAATGATTTAGGAGTTATCATCCAGTACTTGTGCTAAAGCTGATTAAATAAGTCAATAGGACTCTGTCCTGATTATTGGGGGCTGGCCAGGTCATAATAAGAACTAATAGAGTTATTAAAGATCCAACAACACTTTTTTTTGTTTGTTTGTTTTGTTTTTTTTTTCCAACTTTTTTTAGATATTTTCTTCATTTACATTTCAAGTGTTATCCCGAAAGTTCCCTATACCCTCCCCAATCCCGGCCCTGCTCCCCTACCCACCCGCTCCCACATCTTGGCCCTGGCGTTCCCCTGTATTGGGGCATATAAAGTCTGCATGACCAAGGGGTCTCTCTTCCCAATGATGGCCAACTAAGCCATTCTCTTCTATATATGCAGCTAGAGACATGAGCTCAGGGGGTACTAGTTAGTTCATGGTTATTCTTCCACCTATAGGGTTGAAGATCCCTTCAGCTCCTTGGGTACTTTCTCTAGCTTCTTCCTTGGGAACCCTGTGTTCCATCTAATAGCTGACTGTGAGCTTCCACCTCCATGTTTGCCAGGCATTGGTATAGTCTCCCACGAGACAGCTATATCCGGGCCCTTTCAGCACCATCTTGCTGGCATATGCTATAGTGTCTATGTTTGGTGGCTGATTGTGGGATGGATCCCTGGCAGCCGCAGTCGAAGATCCAACAACACTTCTACATTGCTGGTGGGAGTGTGAATTTGTACAGACACTGTGGAAATCTATATGGAAGTTCCTCAGAAAGTTGCAAATCAATCTACATCAAGACCCAGCTATACCACTCTTGGGCATATATCCAAAGAATGACTGCAAAAACAATTGCTCAACTATGTTCATTGTGTCTTTACTCATAATAGACAGAAGTGTTGGGTATATACCCAAGAGATTTTGTAGGCAGACTGGGGATGGGTAGGGGAAGGAGTAGGGATAAGGTGTTGGCAAGGCAGAGTTGAAAAAGAGAGTGTGGGGAGAGATGCTGGAAACTGGGATACATTTGAGTAGTGGTGGTGAAACCTAGTGCAGTCGAAATTTCATGGAATGGATGAAGGTAATCCTAACAAGGCCTTCTAGTAATGGGGGATATGGAGCCTGGCTGACTCTTGTAGCCAGGCAAGGTTTCCATTTGCAGGACTAGGTCACATTCAACTGAGTTCCTGGTGAAGGGGGTCCTTTGGAAATCCCCAAATCACCCAGGCTATTGCTAAGACAAAAGGTTGCTCTCTGCAAACTGACAGTGGGGTCCCATTGAGAGGGACAACACTCATACAAGAAAAGGCCAAGCTTGTTTCTAAATAGAGACCTCACCCTTATGTTCTAGTAGGAAGGTACTCTCTAGGCTACTGAAAGAGAAACATGGATACCAACCCAGTCAGAAAACCTTTGACCTACAATCTGATCTGCCTGTAGAGAATGCTAAGGTAATGGCACATAACTTGCGAGAGTAGTCAACCAGTGTCTGATCTGACCTAAGATCCACTCCACGAGAAGGAACCTACACCCAACATTGCTTGGATAGCCAAGAACTAGAGACTGGATAGTTCAGAACTAGAACTAGAACTAGAACTAGAACTAGAACTAGAACTAGAACTAGAACTAGAACTAGAACTAGAACTAGAGACTAGATAGCCTAAATTGCAAGTCTCCATCAAAATCCTTGCCCTCAGAGCTCAGGGAATCCCATGGAAGAGGAGGCAGAAAGACCATAAGAGCCAGAGAAGACGGAGATACATAGCCCTCCAAATCAACTAGCAAAGCACATATAAGCTTACAGAGATGGAGGCAGCAGGAACAGTGCCTGCAAGTGCCTGCCCCAGGTCTACTGTGTATGCATTACAGCTATTGGCTCAATATTTTGAGGGTCCTCCTGACTGTGAGAAAGAGTGGGTCTCTGACTCTTATGACTGTCCTTAGGACTCCTTCCCCCCAGTTAAGTTGCCGTGTCCAACTTTGATATGACAGGTTTTGCTTCATCTTACTATATTTTATTTCTTCATGTTTGGTTGCTATCTCTTAGAAACCTGTCCTTTTCTAATAAGACACAGAAAGGGAGCAGATCTGCGGGGGGGGGGGGGCAGGCAGGGAGGAACTTGGAGGAGTTGAGTGAGGGGAAACTGTAATCAGAATATATTGTATGAGAAAGCAATCTATTTTCAATAAAAGACAAATGTAAAAATACAATCAGCATAATCTCTGTCTAAGGAATTGTCAGTAGAGGTAAAGATGCTGAATTAAAGCTTTGACCCCCCTAATAAGGTGACTAAACATTTATATAAATCAATATTCAATGTTGATATAACCTCATCCATTAAGACCCAAATTCTGCAATGAGAAAACAACTTTGCTATCAAAATGTAGCATGTAGGAATAGAAGCAAAGAGTTGTCAAAGATTCGCCTGGCCATGTAAGCCTGGAATTGCATCCAGAGCAGAGACAGTAAGTAGCCCATGAGCTCCCCTCTTCCCTAGGCATAGTGGGTACTAGTGGTCACTCACACACTGCACCCCGACCCCCCACCAAGCTTTGCCTCTTCAGCAGACTGCTGTAAGAACCTGCCAGAGATGCAGATGAGGCAGCCTCTATTGGCTACCCTGGATCTTAGGCTGGAAACAGGACTCTCAATACACTTTTGTGAACTGCAACTTTGTAACATCTGCTTGGAGCAACCTCATCTTCCCTAGACTTGTCTGTAGACTATCTTTAAAATTATCACATGGTGAAAAGGTGGCCCAAGACAAAGAATTGATTATCTGCAATTGAGCTGATACAGTGTGACTTGAGAGCACATGTAATTATTTCCACATAACAGTAGTCCGTTATTGGGATGCCTTGGCTTCTAAGAGTTTCTTCAATTAAACATAGCAGGATGTGCAAGATTTTTAAATGCAAGATTCTCGACAGGTTCTTCCTACGACTTGGTATAGTTTGTGGCCTTTATCCCCCACACCCCAAGCCCATCAATTTCGGTTGGTAGTCACCGTGTCTATGGTATATTGCCGTAGCTGAAGAGAGCTATGTAATCAGTCTGTTAGCTGCAAGTGAGACTGCTTCCTCTCTCTGACGAGCTGACCAAATTGGTCAGCCACTGGTAATAGGGGTTTCACCATGAAGAGGTTATAGGTCTTTGCTAAAGTCTGTCCAACTTAATGTCTCAGTATTAGGGTAGAAAAAGGAAACTAGGGCTGGAAATTCCAGGTAAGGAGGACAGGGCTTGTTTTTGTTTTCCATCTGCCCAGGAGAGAAACTATGGGAAGTAACTGAGAGGATTGAGAGAGCCTAAGAGGATTAGAAATGAAGCCAAGGGGATCCTCCCATGGTCTAATCACCCCAGGCAGTCCTTGTGAGGTGTGAGGTTCAAGGGCCTCTGTGCCTTAGTCAAAAACTGAGGTAAATGTTAAAGAATTTAAAAATTCTTAAAGTCAAACAATGAGTTGGAAATGAAAGCTCAGAAATGTTCCCTGATTGTTTTCCTGTGAAGAATGGACCCACAGTGTGTGTGTGTGTGTGTGTGTGTGTGTGTGTGTGTGTAATTGAATATGCACATGTGAATGTACACATAAAATATATAGAGTAAAATATAATATATATATTTATTTCCTACAGAACAATGGATTTTAAACTTTAAAAAAACTACATTTGTTTGTTTGTTTGTTTGTTTAGTGTGTATCTCTGTGTGTGTGTATGTGCACATATGAATACCATAGCATGTATGGAGATCAGAGGATAACTTGGAGGAGTTCTCTACATGGGTTCTCTACTACATGGGTTCCAGGGATTGAACTCAGGCATCAGGTTTGGTAGCAAGTGCCTTATGTCACTGAACCATCTCACTGGTTCCACAAACTTTTTTTTTTTTTTACTTTGGAGCTCCTTGTGAAAATAAATGTCCAATATGTGAAGTGCATAAAAGAAGGGTCAGTGGTCCCGTAGCAGAACTGGGTCATGGTAAAGCCCCTTCTGGGTGTGGCTTATTCATTTCAGCACAAACAGCTGAAGGTCCTTGGCAGAGTCCTAGTTTGAAAATCATTATTCCAAGGACACATTTTCATTTCCTAATAAAAAGTCCTTAGAATTCAGAGATTTAAAAAATAATCTAGCTTTTTTGTTTTGTTTTGTTTTGTTTTGTTTGTTTGTTTTGGAGACAGGGTTTCTCTGTGTCACAGAGCCCTGGATGTTGTAGAATTCACTCTGTAGACCAGACTGGTTTCAAACTCAGGAAGCTAGGTGTACCTCTGCCTCCTGAGTGCTGGGATAAGAGAGAGGTGTGTGCCACCATGAACATTCTGTGCTAACAAACTTTGGGGGGAAACCGTGTCATAGTCTACCATGAGTCCTGGACCAATCTGGAGAACAAAGGAATTTCACGGCTGGGGATATATGATTGCAATAGAATTTGTTTCCTAGCTTGTACTCCCTCACAAGCACAAAACTACACACTTGCATCCCTTGGGCCAGAGAGAGAGAGAGAGAGAGAGAGAGAGAGAGAGAGAGAGAGAGAGAGAGAGAG
>CACVCL010023234.1:0-21354 GCA_902729485.2 Mus minutoides
GTTCTAAGTGCCTTGGACAAATAGCAAGCTGACATCTGGTATGCAGAAATCCCGCTTCAATCCACACAGTGCAAAGTAAGAAAAGGAAAATGTGTTTCCTCGCTATCAATCTTGTCTGGCTAGTGGAGCTGAGGCTCTTCACACTGAGGCAGTGTGTGTGGTTCAGTTCCAGTATTCATTTAATCCCTGGCCTCTCTGTGAGGTGGCTAACGAGGGGGTGGGGCAATTACTGTTCTGTATGAGAGAGAGGGCTAGGATGCCCACACCGATCTTCACAAACAGGAGCAAACCATACTCCTTTCAGGGAGTGTGTGAATCAGTTGAGAAATAATGACTTTTTAAGCGTCAACTGACCCATGCTGAATTTAGACTGCTGACCCAGAAAGAAAGGTCCATACACCTGATTGCCAGTCCCGTGAGCCGTTGAAGACAACCCCATCCACTTCTGACCTCCTTTTGTTTATTGGTGCCTCTTGCTTATTTGGAATTGCAAGCATCCTTGACTTATACCTTCCCGTTTCCTTTGGTTTGCCATTTTAACCTCTGTAATTCAGCTGAAGCATTAGGGGCCCAGGAGTTGAAGCAATGAGATCACAATGTCTTCAAGCGTTCAGTGTTTCAACCAAGTTCTCCGGTAGTGATGAAGTTAGATTACGAAAATACTTTTCTTAATGTACAATTAAAGTTTTCCTCTAGATGTCTTTTACTCATATCAAAAATATGCCAGCAACTTCCCTTCCAATTAAAAAACATTAAGAGCTCATAAAAGAAATTTCTTGAACTAGGTAATAAGTAGATGGGAGCTTTTAAAATCAATCCAATGTTTTCTCCTTCTGTGTGTGTGTGTGTGTGTGTGTGTGTGTGTGTGTGTGTGTGTGAGAGAGAGAGAGAGAGAGAGATAGAGAGAGAGAGCGACAGAGAGAGAGACAGAGAGAGACAGAGAGAGAGACAGAGAGAGACAGAGAGAGAGACAGAGAGACAGACAAAGAGAGAGAGACACACACACACACACACACACACAGAGAGAGAGAGAGAGAGAGAGAGACTTGACCTTGCGAAAACTTTCAAAATGTCAGATCTCATCCATAGCAGCTGTGGTGGTTTGAATACCTTTGGCCCTGAAGATGAACCAGTAGGAGGTGTGATCTTGTTGGAGTAAGTTTGACCTTGTTGGAGGAAGTATGCTTGACTGTGGAAGTGAGCTTTGAGGTTCCAATGCTCAGGCTCGACCCAATGTGTAATGAGAGTTTTCTCCTAGCTGCCTCTGGATTATAGTCATCTTATGGCTGCCTTCAATCAAGATGTAAAACATTCCTCTCTTTCTGTCCCTGTCTGCCTGAATGCTGCCATGTTCCCCACAATGAAGATAATGGTCTGAATCTCTGAAACTGTAAGCCATCCCCAATTCAGTGTTGTCCCTTATAAGAACTGCCTTGGCCATGGTGTCTATTCTCAACAATAAAAACCTTAAGACAGAAGTATACTTCCTCCCAAAAGGTCACACCACCTCATCCTTCTAGTACTTCACAAACAGTTACAGCAACTAATGACCAAGCATTCAAACATGCTCCAATGGTGGCCATTCTAATTCAAGCTACTACAGTAAATACATGCTGTACCTTAACAAATAAAGCCAGCGATTAAAGGTATCTTACTCTGTTCATCTCCATCTTTTTATTTCAGACAGAGTCTCTCTTATGAGACCAAGGATTTGTCATCGTGGCTATAGAGTTGACCAGAAAAGCCCTTAGGACCTTGCTGCATTCCCTTCCAGTACTAGAATTACAGAAATGAGGCTACAGCCTTAGCTGAGTCTATGCCTATAAACTCAAGTCCCTATGCTTTTTCAGCAAGAACTCTGCCCACTTAAGAGTCTCTCTTGTCCACGATAGGTGGTTTGTTTGTTTGTTTGTTTGTTTGCTTGTTTGTTATCATAGTGGAGAATGCTGCATAGATAGTCAAAGAACTGAAGCATAAACTTTTTTTTTTTTTCTAAATGAAAAGGAGCCATTCCTAAATACAGTAGATTCCTAGCATTAATGGGATTCTTAGTGCTTGTGAAAATTCACAGACTAAGCCCAATCTCACAGTGCAAGGAGCTAGAGAAAATACCCAAGGAGCTAAAGGGGTCAGCAACCCTATAAAAGGATCAACAATATGAACTAACCAGTACCCTCCAGAGCTGGGTCTCTAGTTGCATATGTAGCAGAGGATGGCCTAGTTGACCATCAGTGTGAAGAGAGGCCCTTGGTCTTGTGAAGATCTTATGCCCCAGTACAGGGGAATGCCAGGGCCAGGAAGCAGGAGTGGGTGGGTTGGGGAGCAGGGCGGGGGGAGTAATAGGGGGCTTTGGGGATAGCATTTGAAATGTAAATTAAGAAAATATCTAATAAAAATGAAATGTAAAATTAAAACAAAAACAAAACAACAACAACAACAACAAAAAAAAAAAACTGTAAGAAAGGGCCAGAACTTTAGATGATGATCATGAATACCAAGAGAAACCCTCCCTGCGGCACACCAGCAAAGGACTGATTGAGCTCTGTTAGAGTGCTACCATTGAGAGGCTCTACCAGCAGCTGACTGAGACAGATTCAGGTACTCACAGCCAAATGTTGGACCGAGGTTGGGAACCCCTGTGAAAGACTTAGTGGAAGAACTAAAGGAGCTTAAGGGGATTGTAACCCCATAGGCAGAACAACAGTATCAACTAACCTGGATCACTCAGAGTTCCCAGGGACTGTCACCCCCGTTACATATGTACCAGAGGACTACCCTCAGTGGGAAAGGATTCAGTTAATTCTGTAGAAATTTGAAACCTCAGAGAGGGGGGATGTTAGTGGGGTGAAGTAGGAGTGTGTGGGTAGGTCTGGGTGAACCCTTTCAGAAGCAAAGTGGGATAAAGAACTCATGGAGGAGACCAGTATGGGGGCAACATTTGGAATAAACAAAATAATTAATTTAAAAACAGAATGCTGATCACTACTTCTGCATTAGTGATAACATTGAAAATGTAAATAATCAATAAATTAAATCATAGACCCAATTTTAAAGAGTGGATGCACTCATTGCATTGCTAACAGGATAGTATGACAGAAAAGAAGTCAAAATGCGTATATTAGCATCCTTGATGAATGCTGTCAAGCCATTTTATCCAAAGTAATAACAAACAAAGACAAGCCATACAAATACATTGCTACTATTTTTCCTAGTATCTCCAGTGATCTCTGTGAGAGCCAGTAAAGCCTGGGTTTTGAGAACATCTTAGTAAATTTACTCTGATAGCAATCAGAGTTTTTGTAACAGCCTTCAAATGTATCATTTAGAAATCAATGAATATCTGCAGTAAAAATATTTCCAAATAATATTACTAGGTTGTGGTGGTTTGAATAAGAATTCTCCCTCCCCCCCCCACAATAAGATCATATATTTGATTGCTTAGTCATCAGTGAATGGCATTATTTGAAAATGATTAAGACCTGTGACCTTCAGTGTAAGAACATAAACAACAAGTGCCAGAGCAATATGGGTCAATCAAAGCCTAGTGATCCTACTATTACAGCAAGCCATGACTATCCTAACACAGTCGAAGTACAAGAATATGCTCTCTATGATGCAGTATAATGCTTTAAGTGGGGCTTAATGGACTATCCTAGTATGCATATGGAAGATGTTGCTGCTGAGAGAGATTTGAACTATGGGAACTTTCTCTAAGAAGTTTTAGTGGATAATTTCAGTATGTTGCCTAGAAACCATTTCTGTGGTATTTTTGGTGAAGAATGTGGTTACTTTTTACCCTTGTCTGAAGACTCTGCCTGAGGTTAAAGTGAACAGACTCAGATTAATTGCACTGATAAATGAAGTCTAAGAAACACCCATCATAGACTTTGTTCTCTGGTTAAGTCTCATGAAGAACATTTTAAACAAGCATAGCAAGCTGAAAAGGGGAAAATAAAATATATAAGATTAAAGGGGCACCAGGAAGTGAAATGGAGCTGAATCATGTATTCAAGAATATTAATTTGATTTAAAGGAATAGTGACCTTGGAGCAAGATTCCACCCAGGTAAGTTTAAGTCCAGGCATGGTAGTACAAGCCTTTAATCCCAGGAGGCAAAGAAAAGCATATGTCTGAGTTCAAGGCCAGCATAGAGCAAGTTCTGGGTGAAGAAAAACTTACATCCAGGCTTGGTGGACCACACCTTTAATCCCAGTGCTTCAGGGGCAGACATGCAGATGTCTGAGTTCAAAGTGAATTTACAGAGCAAGTTCCAGAACAGCCAAGCTTAGGCAGTGAAGAAGTTGCACAACAGAACGTTCTTGATAACACAATAGAACAATGGGGTTATGTTCCATCTCCAGCAAGCAGCAGAACTCAGCAGCTTTGGCCACGTAGCTCTGACTTTAGAATCCAGAAGAGAAGGAACTACTGGGATAATTGATGTTAGTTAGTTGGAGCTAAGAAATTAGTGGTGATAAAGAAGAGACCAGCATCACTGAGGTAAAATCTTCTGGGAAATAATTTCTGAGAACACAAAGAAGCTGTCTTCCAGAGATAGCAAAGGTTGTACCTTGTGCTGCAGCTGTACTTGGTAATGTATAAAAGTCACCCAGGTGGTACTGGTTTTAAGGTATGAAGATGTCATGAAGAGCAACTGAGGCTTGGCATTGTGAGAGGTCATGGAAAGTCATTGGTGAAAGTACAGCCTCAGCTGCAGTTGATGGCCCAGGAGTGAAGGAGTCATGCAAAGGAGTTGAGGCTTAGCACCATGAAGAGAGCCTATGAGAAGCCATTGGTGAAGCCAAGTTGCAGCATAAGACCCTGGTGTATTGGAGATGGCAGTACCATGGAATTATCACCAAGAGCAGCAGAGGCAGTGGAATAGATCAACCTGAGCTTAGAGTGCTATAGAGGGCAGAGCTGGAGAAGTGATATCAGCTCTTTCAAGAAGCACAGAAGATCATGTGTGGATCCTAGTCATTGAAACAAGAAGCTGTAACATTGAAGCTGTCTTGGAGACACCTAGATTCTGAGATGACACAACCCTGGGCTATCTGCTGAGCAAAGCTGCTGAGGGATTGGAACTAGCCCAGGAGAAAGAAGTTTGTTGCAGTCAACAAAGATGATAAAGTAGTTGGAGATCTTAAGACTGCTTTGCCATCAGAACTGGAGATACAGGGTCAGGAGTTTGCTCAGATAGTTTTCTGTCTTGCTTTGGGAATAGCAGTTAAGTGATTGGATGAATCTCAGAAGAGACTTTGAGACTGCTATAGACTATAGGGAATTTTGAAGTTGGATTAAATATAATTTTTTGGATTATACTATGTGTAGGTATAACCCCTCCCCAGAGACTCATGTTTGAACAAGCCTATGGGGACCAGGGAGTGGAATGTGATGGTTTGTATATGCTTAGCCCAGGGAGAGGCACTATGAGAATGTGTGACCCTGTTGAAGTAGGTGTGTCACTAGGATGTGGGCTATGAGACCTTCATCCTAGCTGTCTGGTACTAGCAGCCGTCAGATGAAGATAGAGCTCTTAGGTCTTCCTGACAGCATGCTGCCATGTTCTTGCCTTGATGATAATGTACTATACCTCTGAACTTGTAATCCGGCCTCAACTAAATGTTGTCCTAACATGGGGTGCATGTTCATAGTATCTCTTCATAGCAGTAAAGCCCTAACTAAGATACCCTGTTAAATCTTTAGAGAAGAAATTTAAAGAGACTGTTAAAAAGGAAATAAATAAATCCCTTAAAGAAATACAGGAAAATACAATCAAAAAGGTAAAATAAATAAAAAACATTGTTCAAAGCCTGAAAATGAAAATAGAAGCAATAACTTAATTACAAACTGAGGAAATCATTGAGATGGAAAACCTAAGGAAGAAAACATGAACTACCAATAGAAATATCCCAGACAATATAAAAGATGGAAGAGAGAATCTCAGGCATAAAAGACATGATAGAAGAAATTGTTACACCAGTCAAAAAAAAAAAAAAAATGTGAAATCTAAAACTTTCTGACAAAAACACCCAAGAAATCCGAGACACCATGAGAGAGCTTAACCTAAGAATAATGGGAATAGAAGAAGGGGGATACTCCTAGGTTCAAGATCCAGAAAGAATTTTCAACAAAACCCTAGAAAACTTCACCAGCCTAAACAAAGAGATGCCTACAAACATACAAGAAGCGTGTAGAATGCCACTTAGATTGAACCAGAAAAGAAAATTCTTCTGCTACATAACAAAAACACTAAATGTGCAGAAAAAGAAAGAACATTAAAAACTGCAAAGGAAAAAAGTCAAGTAACAGCGGAAAACTAACCTATCAGAATTCTATTCAACTTCTCAATATAAAAGCCAGAAGAGCCTGGGTAGATATGTTAGAGACTCTAAAAGATCACAGCTGTTAGATTACTATACACAGCAAAACTTTAATCATCACAGACAGAGAAAATATGATATTCCATGAGAAAATAAAATTTAAACAATATTTATGCAAAAAATCCAGTCCTATAGAAGTTATTAGAAGAAAAACTCCAATCCAAGGGAGCTAACTACACCCAAGAAAAAAGGAAATTAGTAATCCCACACCAGCAAATCCAAAAGAACGGAAGCACTCTCTCTGTCTCTGTCTCTGTCTCTGTCTCTGTCTCTTTATCTTTCTCTGAATTTCATCACCAACATCAAAATAACAGTAATTAACAATCATTGATCATTAATATTTCTCAAAATCAAAGAACTCACGTCATCCAATAAAAAGGCAGAGGCTAATAGAATGGATATAAAATCAGGATCCATCATTCTGCTCCATAAAAGAAGCACATCTTGGCAATATAGATAGAGAGATCTCCTCAGAGTAAAGAGTTAGAAGAAAATTTCCCAAGAAAATGGACCCAAAAAGCAAGCTGGGCTAGCAAATCTAATATCTAATAAAATAGGCTTTCAACCAAAATTAATCAAGAGATAGGGGAAATGCACCCTCATTAGTAAAATAAAAAATATTACTAAAGTGGGAGAATTCAATACCACACTCCCACCAATGGACAGATTATTGAGACAAAAACTAAAAAGACAAACAAATGAAACTAATAGAGGTTATAAATCAAATGGATGTAGCACAAATTATAGAACATTTCACCCAAACATAAACAAATATTCCTTCTTCTCATCAGCTCATGGAACTTTCTCCAACACTGACCATATACTCAGTCACAAAGCCAGCCTCAACTGATACTAGAAGATTGAAATAACCCCTTGTACATTATTAGACCACCATGGATTAAAGGTACCGTTCAACAACAAGAGTAACAACCTAAATCCTACAAACTCATGGAAACTGAAGAATAGTCTACTCAATGTTCACTGGGTCATGGAAACTGAAGAATAGTCTACTCAATGATCACTGGGTCATGGAAACTGAAGAATAGTCTACTCAATGTTCACTGGGTCATGGAAACTGAAGAATAGTCTACTCAATGTTCACTGGGTCATGAAAAAAAAAAGAAATTAAAGACTTTCAAGAATTCAGTAAAAATGAAGGCAAAACACATTCAAACGTATGGGACACAAGGAACGCAGTAACAAGAGGAAAGTTCATTAACACTAACTCCCTTTATAAAGAAATTGAAGAGATCTTATGCTAGCAACTTAAAAGCACACCTGAAAGCTCTAGGAAAGAAAGAAACAAACACACGCAAGATAAGTAGATGGCAGGAAATAATAAATCTCAGGATCAAAATCAATACATTAGATGCAATGAGAACAATAGAAAAAAAAGAAAGAAAGAAAGAAAGAAAGAAAGAAAGAAAGAAAGAAAGAAAGAAAGAGAAAAAAGAAAAGAAAAGAAACCAAGAGCTGGTTCTTTGAGAAAAATCAAGGAGTTAGACAAACCCTCAGTCAAACTGACAAAAATGCATATACAGTATCTAAATTAGGAAACTTGAAAATAAAAGGGGGGGCATAATAACAGATACTGAGGAAATTCAAAGAATCATTAGGTCTTACTTCAAAAGCCTGTACTCCACAAAATTTGAAAACCTAAATGAAATAGATGATTTTCTTAATAGCTTCCAGTTATCAAATTTAAATAAAAACTAGGTAAACTATTCAAATAGTCCTATAATCCAAAGGAAATAGAAGCAGTCATTAAAAAGTCTCCCACATTATCCCCCCAAAATTCCCCCAAACACATTAAAAAGACAAAACTAAAAACAAAACAAAAATAAGGCCACATGGTTTTAAAGCAGACTTTCAAAAAAGAGTTAATACCAAAACTTCTCAAATTATTCCACAAAATAGAAATAGAATAAGCACTGTCAAACTCATTCTATGAGGCAACAGTTAACTTGATGTCTACATCACACAAAGACTCAACAAAAAAGAGAATTTCAGATCAATTTTCCTTATCAACTGTCACAGACTAACACCTTTTTGGGTCTCCTATCTGCATGGAACAGAGTCTCTAGAGCAGATGGGCGAAGGAGTCAGAGAATGTAGGTGAGAAACAGAAACCACACAAGAACGTGTGTAAAATCTGAGTGTAATTTGTCAGGTCGAGCATCAAACTTTTTATACAGAAGAGTAATAAGAAACCAGGCAAGACACATCCGCAGAGTTACAGTGACACAATACAAAAGGAATGACTTCAAAAGGACTTACAGGAACCAGGTAATATTTACAGTAAATATGAAACAGCTCTGCCTAGGGTCAGCTAATGACAGGTAAGGATTTCACACCCTAGTCACAATATGTGCTACTCCTTTGAGCCTTGTGAAAGGTAGCACAAGGGGGTTCTGCTCTAGACCTTCTCAGGAATAATGTATTACCACAACGCCCCTATTTCCTAGGCCTAGGAAAATTCTTGCAAGAGGGTAACTTGGCTGTTCTTTTAAATAACTGGGGAATCTCCATTTGTTGGAAGAATTCACCAACTTGCTTCTAATCTGCATTGTAGTCTGATATACCTGGCTGTAGTGAAGATTCCTGTCTCAGTGGAAAATCCTAACTCTTTCAGAGTAAACCCACCTATTAGCTAGGCCATTGTGGATTCCCTTTTCTATCTATTGTCCCAAGTAAACATTCTGTAGACCAGCCCTGAGCTACTCAGGCTCAGTTCTTTGTAATACCTAATTAGTTTCCCTATCTCTAGATTACTACTGAATACAAGGATTATCTAGGACCCTTGGAATACTGGAAGGCTTAGCTATGTCAGGATTCAATCTATAGAGGCAATTATAATAAAATAATACTAAAGGAGAGCACATGAATCCATACACCAGACTAACGTGCGGATATACGGGTTATGAGAATGCCTTCCCAAGAGAATGAGTTTCTTTTGAGTGTCTCATGAGAGCTTCCAAGCCTCTCAGCTTGTAAAGCCACTTCACTGGGATGTGTGTAACAATCACTATTTGAGGGTCACCCTGCTTTGGCAGATCTTTGGCCAATACAATTCACAAGGGCACTGGGATCAGATTTGTCAAGCAGTGGTTCGGAAGCCCTGTGAGTGCATGCAATGGGTACTACCTGTAGTAGGCTGGTCAACTTTACTTAGTGCAACTAAAGGCTTACAAAGTTATGGGAGACTAAAGGTAGGGAGATCCAGGATGTCATTGGCTGGGGCTGTTTAGGGTATACTCCAAGGCCTCATTAGCATTTCAGGGTTCTCATATACTGGCTGAACAAGTTTTGTCAAGAGAATGAAAATTGGTTGCATAATCTAATTGAGGCTATGTGACATTTGTCAGGTAGAGGCATGTATGGGGGCTTAAAATTCCCCAGACAGAGTCAGAGAAGGAGAAATCCTGCTAATGAAGGGAGTCTCCCATTCAGTCAGAGCAAATTTCAACCTTAACTAGCAGAGTTTTCCCACACACATATATGCAAAAATAGGTCAATGAAATCCTTACAAACTGAATCCAAGAATACATCAAAAAACATCATCATGATCAAGTAAGTTCATCTTAGGGATGCAGGGATTTTTCAATATATTAAATTTCATCAACATAATCTAACATATAAATAAACTAAAAGAAAAAAATCACATGATCATCTCATTATATGCTGAAAAATCCTTTGTCAAAATCCAATACTCTTTCATGATAAAAGTCTTGGAGACATCAGAGATATAAGTCCTATACCTCACTCCAATAAAGGCAATATAGTAAGCCAATGGCCAACATCAAATTAAATAGAGACAAAACTTAAAGCATTTCCACTAAAATCTAGGATAAGACAAATCTGTACACTCTCTCCATATCTATTCAATATAGAACTTGAAGTTCTAGCTAGAGCAATAAGATGCACAAGGGAGATCAAGGAGATAGAAACTGGAAAAGAAGTCAAAGTATCTCTATTCACAGATAATACAATATATGTGAATGACCTATATATATATATATATATATATATATATATATATATATATATATATATACACACCAAGGGACTCTTACAGCTTGCAAATACCTTTAGTAAAGTGGGTAGATATAAAATTAACTAAAAAAAAAAAAAAAAAAATCAGTAGCTCCCTTATATACAAATGATAAACGGGCTGAAAAAGTAATTAGGGAAAAAAAAAATTTTCACAATAGTCACAAATAAAATATCTTGATGTAACTCTAACAATAAAGTGAAAGACCTGTATGACAAGAAATTCAAGTGACTGAAGAAAAAAATATGAAAATATGTTAGACAAGGAAAGATCTCTCATGCTCATGGGTCAGTAAGACTAACATAGTCAGATTCAATGCAATTCCCATCAAAATTACAACAAAAATCTTTACAGACTCTGATAGCACAATTTAAGGCTCATGTAGAAAAACAAAAATCCCAGTATAGCTAAAACACTTCTATAAAATAAAAGTACTATCACCATCCCTGATTTCAATGTTCACTATAGTGCAATTGTAAAAACAAACAAACAAACAAATAAATAAACACACAAACACATTATTGGCATTAAAACAGACAGTTTGATCAATGGAATGGAATCGAAGACCCAAAACAAACCCACACACATATGGACACTTGGTTTTTGTTTTTGTTTTTGTTTTTGTTTGTTTGTTTGTTTGTTTTTGAAAAATGCAAAAATTATTCAACAGAAACAACAACAAAAAATTTCAACAAATGTTTCTGGTCTAACTGGATGTCTGTATATAGAAGAGTGCAAATAGATCCGAAGTTATTACCCTGAACAAAACTAAAGTCCAAGTGTATCAAAGGCCTCAACATAAAATTGGATACATTAAACCTTATAGAAGAGAAAATGGGGAATAGTCTTGAATGTACTAGCATGGGAGATAACTCTCTGAATGGGACCCAAATAGCTCAGGCACTAAGATCAAAAATTAATAAATCTGATCCCATGAAACTGAAAAAAATGTTGTACATCAAAGGACAACACCAATAGGACAAACTAGTGTCCTTTGGAATGAAAAATAATGTTCTCACCAACACTATATCCAGCAGAGGGCTCATATACAAAATATATAAAGAACTCAATATATTAAATGCCACCAAACCAAATAGCCCAATTTGAAAATGGGGTACAGAGCTAAACAGAATTCACTAGATAACTCTCTAATGGCTGTGAAGCACTTTAAGAAATGTTCAAAGTCCATAGTCATCGGCGAAATGCAAATCAAAATAACTCTGAGATTTCATCTTACACCTGTCAGAATGGCTAAGATCAAAAACTAAAGTAACAACACATGCTGGCAAGTATTTGGAGCAAGGGGAACACTCCTCTGTTTCTGGTGGAAGTACAAACTGGCACAACCACTTTGGAAAGCAATTTGCAGTTTCGGAGAAAATTGGGAATACTTCTACTCCAAGACCTAGCTTACCACCCCTGGGCATATACTCAAAAGATTCCCCATTATACCACAAGGACACTTTATCAACTAGTTCCCAGCAGCTTTATTCATAGTAGCTAGAACCTAGAAACAACCCAGATCTCCCGTGTAATGGAGTTACAATGGAATAATTTTACAATGGAATAATTTTACAATGGAATATTTTTAATACTCAGCTATTAAAAACAAGGACATCATGAACTGGGAGGGGAACAGGAGGGAGTGGGAGGAAGTGGGGATTAGGTGTCCGGAGTGTTGGGGTAAGGGGTAAGAAGGCTAGGAGAGAGAAGGTAAATCATTGTGGGACATCTCTGAGACTAGCTGGAGACCTGGGACTGAGAGGCTCCAGGGAGGATATGGGGTGACCTTAGATAAGACTCATACCTACAGGGTTATTCAGCCCAAGTGGCCACTTCCTGTAGGCATAGAAGATTTCCAGTGGATGGAGGGGGATACCAACCCACCCACAAAATCTTCTACCCAAAGGTTGCCCTGCCTACAAGATATGGAGGGATAAAGATGAAGCAGAAATTGAGGAAATGGGCAAGCAATGACTGGCCTAACTTGAGATCTATACCATGGGAGCAAGCCAACCTCTTACACTATTAATGATAGTCTGCTGTGCTTGCATACTGGAGTCTAAGATAACAGTCATCTGAGAGGCTCATGGAGCAGCTGTTGGAAACAATGCAGAGACCCACAGCCAAACTTTAGGCCGAGCTTAGGATGTCTTGTGGAAGAGTTGAGGAAAGGATGAAGGGAGCTGGGATGGTCAAGAACATCACACACAGAAAGTCAAGTAACCTGAGCCCGTGGGGGCTCACAGAGACTGAATCACCAACCAAAGAGCAGGTAGGGCTTTTACACACTTGGAACAGAAGGGCAACTTGGTCTCAATATGGGTCCTCCAAAAATGAAAGTGGGAGCTGTCACTAACTCAAATTCTGGTGCTTGCCTTTGGATCCCTTTTGTCTAGGTGGGCTGCTTTATCTGGCCTCAGTGTATAGGAAATTGGTGTTCATAATACTTCCATGGACTTATTTATTGCCCCAAATGCTAAAGATCCTGCACTTAGTCTTGACATGATTTGCTGTGCTAGAGTGGGTCGGTACCTGTGTGTGAGGCAGAGGAACTGGGAGGGGATGAGGAGGGGAACTGGGAGGGGATGAGGAGGGGCTGCAGTTAGGACCTAAAATGAATGAATGAATAAATAAATACATAAATAAATGGAAAAAAGAAAAGTGTGGCCATATTGGAAGAAGTGTGGTCACTGGGGTGTGGTGGGGGTTAAAGCTTTAGACATCCAAGCCAGTCTCATTCTGCTGTCCCAGTCTCATTCTTCTGTCTCAATCTGTTTCCTGCTGTCTCCAGACCTTCATGTAAAAGTCAACTACTTCTACAGCACATCTGCCTTCGACTATGTTCACCATTATGGTGATAATGGAGTTACATCTAAATTGTAAGCAAGCCACAGTTACATGCTTAAGTAAGTGTTGTTATGCTCACAGTTATCTCATCCTAGCAATAGAACAATGACTAAAACAGAGGTAATATCAGATTTTGCCAAACATTTAAATATAAATCAATATAAGCAAATAAATCCTTGTCCTCAAGAAAGGTACAATTACCTCATGGGGTAATTGTGACACAATCCCCGTTGATCTATAAGTAGTACCAAGTAATTTCACCAAAATAATAGTGTTCCCTCTCAATGTTTAAAATGTTTCAGAGTTATATATTTGTGGAAATATTGGGCAGAATAATTTCCTCTTAGAGACATCCACATTGACACTCAACAGTCTCTAGAGAATAAATGAATATGAAATGCTGCCTATTCTAGATAAAATCATGCCACATAGCTACAGTTAGTGCAATTTGGGGGTTAGGTTCATGGACTAGAGACTAAGATGTCTGAACTTTACTCTGCAGGCTATGAGGATGGGGATGTCGAAATGTTGTGAATCAAATGACACACAGTTGGAATTTAAAGTTTTCAGCATGGAAAAGTAAGAGCGTGAAATTGAGGAGGAAACAACTTATGTGATTCAAGAGAGAAGAACATTATATAAAAATTTGTTCTTAAGCAATCATAGCATGAGTACTGTCTCAGTCCTCCTATAGTACTTTCAGGAAGAAGTAAATGTTAACATCAGCCTCATATCACTGATATTTCACATACTGACTCCATTTTGCTTATTTAAATGTTGCCAATCTGGTGATTCTCTAAATTTTTGGCCAGCCTGGGTTTTAAAGTGAGTGCCAGAACAGTCTGGGCTACACAGAGAAACCAAGGAGAGAGAGAGAGAGAGAGAGAGAGAGAGAGAGAGAGAGAGAGAGAGAGAGAGGACATAGATTGATAGATAATAGCTGCTGTCATTAGCAATCTGCCTCCACACACAATCTATAACCTAACCTATTGGAACTACTTATTCTTCAAGTAATCTACAAGTCAAAAAGAGGTATAAAGGTTAAAAATATAGACATGAACATAATTCTTACGCAGAAATAAGCCACTTGTATTAAACAGATGAGTTGTTAAATTTCATTTCTGCTTTTTAAAAAGTTACTCACAAAGCACATGTGATTATATTGATGTTTATAAATAAATATGTATAATTTATTGTTTACTTATTTGAATAACAATTCATGGTGATATATTAGAGCAGAAAGTCCAGGTCCTGGATCTCTGATTCACTTAATGAATTCTCTGATTATTCTAAATACTAGCTGGGGATATAGGACCTTTCATATCCACATTGTAACTTCTTTGAAATCAATGTGGCCATGACTACAGAATTGCGTAATGAGCGTGAATACTAAAGAGATCATTTATGCGATGTGCTTTATGCAAGTTTTGGTATAATATAACCATTCAGTAAATGTGAGAACTTACCTTTATGATATTGGTATTATCTGAACATCATTACTTTTATCTGTTAAATGATGCTATTAATCATTGAATTCCTTCCAGGACTATCATGAATCTCAGATGATCTACTTTTTACGAAAGCACTGTTTATTCTCTAAGGTGCTACTTAAGTGGAAAATATTACAAGGACAGCTAAAGTGGCTTGGTCTTTCATCAGTGGCTGTTCAATGAGTCAAGCCTTCCTATTTTGATTAGTTACAATAGTTGGGTGTGGAAATTACAGTTCCAACTCTGTCGACTTCAGTAAAACAGTTTTTAATGCAAGTGTTTGGGATAACTCAGTGTGACAAAGACAATCCTCCAAGAAATTCATTGAGGTTAAACCCAAGATTTAATCTGACAAAGATTCTCTCTGTCTTTTTCTATCAAAATTTCCTTTCTGTGGGTCACCCTTCTTCATTTAGCCTACCTCAGATCCCATGGCAATGAAAGGCTGTGAATTTACAACCTCCTGGCACCAGTTCCATGGAAAACCAGCATTTCCCTGTGAGCTGCATATGAAAAGTTCTGGGTAGAGGAATTAAAATGTCCTCTAGAGTACCTCCCTTATGGTGACAGTACATTCATTAAATAAATATCATGTCAAAACCGGCTAAGTTCCGGGTCACACACTGAGTACACACACACAGAAATCAACAAGATAACATCTATAAACATCTAGAAAAACTAGAGAGGGAGGAGGGAGAAAACATTAAATCTGGCTCAGTGTGGAGATTTGCCCCCACAATCACGATGCTGAGTGAACAAATTTCCTTCTGCCTTTCAGTATCCTGGATAGTCAGATGTGTGTAAGCATTAGATAGAAAGTGATACAATGATCACTCTACAAGTAGTCCCCAAGCTAGCATGGGAATGCTGACTTGAGGAACATACTACCTTTGCTCCCTCACTAGTATATAGGAGATACTGCTGAGATGTTTATTCAGAAAGCTGTAAAACTACCAAATGCTAATGTTGTTGTCACTAAAAATTATGGAAAAATAAATAATCTCTGATTTGTACAGAAAATTGGTTTTCATAATACTTCCATGGACTTATTTATTGCACCAAACACTAAAGATCCTGTACTTTCAATAATGGTTGCAAGAATTTATATGCAAATCAGGACCAAATTAAAATCAAATTTAACTGACAGTCCTACCAATTATCTTTTGCACAATATTTGAGGCTTTTAATGACAGGTTTGTGGTTGCAGTTTTATTTTAGCTGTCTTTTTTTTTTTTTATCACAAGATAGGAAAGGAAATTACTGCAGAAGAGCAGGAGGAGATATTGAATCAACATTTTTAGGTCTGCATCACTTCTCGTACTGGAACAATCTTATATCACTTTCTTTCCGTGGGTTTAAGGCTGTATACATTCTTTTAATGTTTACACTTAACACTCTTGCATCAATACTAGCTTTCTATTCAGTAAGGCTGGCTTTGCTCATAGTCAGATTTCTAACTTTATCCCAAATTAACTGCTTCATGTAGCACTTTAAGTTGTATTTACTACTTAAACAGTGAATGAATTTTAACAGTATTTATAGAGACTGAGTTTGGAAGTCAACTTTTTTCTTTTTATTAGTTGAAAGCTATTTAGATAAAGTTGAATGACAGAATGAGGTGATTCATTTAATTAATTTAAATCAAAATCTGTCACAAAATGACAATACTAAAAATATGTTGTGGAGGTGCTTCAACACATTACCTAGTAGATCAAAGGGGCAAAGGAGAATCTTCAATTCCTTTCTACACAGGAAGTTTGAATAGGTTCCTCTCTCCCATGACTTCAGTTGAAAAGTTTTCACCTAAGAAAAGCAGACTGGATAGAATAAACTGATGATTACTTATTTTGTTTTTTGTGCATAATGTTGGAAGAGTCATAAGGTTGTTTCCCTTCATCAAGGGTGCAACGTGGCAGATTCAGGGATGGCCAAGCAAATGCAGCTCAACTTCCTAGCAACTTAATTGGATGCCATTGGGTACCATCTCTGTGGACCATTTCCTGTAAGAGAGGGATTCTTTTCTGTGACCTCCAAAGCAGTGAAAACCTATTTGGCTCAATTTCATCTTTTCCAGAAGAACAGATCCAAAGAGAAATTACAAAGAAAATGTAATAGCATTTTTACTCCTTTCTGCTGGAGGGTTTTGCGATGTGACTGCTTTAAAACTTACTATTTTGCAAAAGCCAATTTTCTTCAAGAGGCCGTTGGCACTCAAATCAGCAGCACAATAAACTTACCAGAACCAGACTATGTTGGATAATGAAAAAAAAAAAAAAATTCACTGCAATTTTATAAAGCAGAGTGACTGGCTTTGTGATATTATTTATTTATTTTACTATACAATACATGTTAGAATTGAGAGGAAATGGGTGCTCCTGGTTTAAGTTCAATGCTTAATCCACAATTTGGTGAACCCCAAAGCAGCTACTCTATTACACTTACAGAATAGGCAGTGTCGTAAGAGTTGATGTTTCAGAGCCAAAACTCACAGCCTCAATTCAAACCTCAGTTCTTTCACTTGCATGCTGGGTAAAATGTACAACTTCTCTTTGACTTATTCTTCTTCTATAAGATGAAAATAGAATTATGTATTTGCAAATATATATTGTAATATAGGTAATGTCATATATTATGAGTTGGCATATGTGGATTCAATTTTTGAATCCCAATTATCTGTACCAGAACTGATAAAAACATCGATTAGGACCACAGAAATATTAGATTTCAAGAGGTATTGTATTGGACCTCATCCAACTGAGATAATTTAGTTTCACTCTCATCTTCCACGGAGTGCTATACTAAGAAAAATCTTAACATCTTAATAAATTTAATAATTTAATATCTTTAATTATTCAAGTACTCATATCATATACTTTGCAATAGTCTGCCATGCAATATCTAAAAGGTACTTTAACTCTCTGTTTCTCAAGAGTAACCCTTCAAGTCTGAAATCATCTGACCCTGAGTCCTTTATCCATATATCAAGTTCTTAAACTGTGGTAGCACTGTGTTTCATCCTTGGTTTCCTCTTGTCTCCAGATTAATGATTTACTCTTTTATTGACCATGGGCTTGTATATATTCTGCTTATCTGCCCTTAATATTTTCCCATATTTTATTTCAGTTGAGATTTTAGTTTCTTTGTTCTGACATTTTTAGGAGCATGGCTCTCCTGTGTTCATGTTGCCAGTGTAAACAAACATCCACAGTACATATCTTTCTTACACATTCTGTAGAGCATATATGTATATGTTTTCTTCTAAGAAGTTTAACATTTCAGGTTTCAAATTTGGGGTTTGATAAAGTAGGGGTATTTGGGGGTTATAGGGTTGTGGGTTCCACATCTCCTCCTCCACAGGGCTCGGCCTCTTGGGGAGACAGAACATGATAAATTGACAGAGATTACCCTATTCTCCGGAGTGGGGAAGCGCGATCTGAGGCCTCGGAAAGCCAGAGCTGGTTTGGGTACAGGGCCAGCAAAGAGGCCAGGCTGTCTGGTTCGCAGGCTCTCAGACCCCCCCAGGAGCCACAGGAAGCCTCAGAAGAGCTGAGAACAGGATGAGAGATCCAGGCTGGATCTACACCTGGGAGGAGCATGGGGGAGGAAGGGAGGAGGAGATCCAGCTGATGCCACGGGGAGAATTCTTGGCTTGATGGTGGTTGGCTTGGGCTTGTCATGATTGTGTCTGGGAGTGCAGAGATTAGATGGTGACTCTATAGGCAAAGGCCTTCTCCATGGGTCCCCACAGCAGATCCCGATGAAAAGAGACAGTCCGTAGTTTTAAGGCATCTATTGTCGTGGCAGAAAGTGGACGAATAAAATTGTACCCCACTTCTCAGGTCGGCCTGAGGTTAAATACCTTTTGCAGGGAGGAGTGTCTGGGAAGGAAAGCTTATTGGCTAAACCCTCCAGGCCTTTAGGTGCCTCCTTAAAGTGGCGATCTGTCTTGAACCAACATGGCCACAGGTCACATCCTCTACCTGTGTGGCTTAGGACATTGCCCTTACATGACTGATGGCCACAATTCTATGGAGGGCTGCAGCGACTGACAGGGGCCTGGTGCCCTGAAACAGGCAAAATGCCTACTATCCCTTCAAGGTCTCCAGGTTTTCTAGCCTTTGCTCAAGCAGGAAAAAGCTACTTTCATGGCCCCACGGGGGCTGAGGGGAGTGGGATGAAAGCAATGGTTTTAATTTATTTCTTTTGCATGTGCATATCCAGTTTTCCAAGCACCATTTATTGAGCCTGCTACTACTGTTCCCCTAGTATTTTTATCATTTTGTCATATCTGATAGGCTGGTTGCCATTTCATATGCTCAGGGCTGTATCTTCTCTTCTGACTCACTGATCTACAAGTCTGTTTTGGTGCCAGTACCACACTCTTTGTATCTCCATAGCTCTGCATTCTTACTTGAAATATGCTGATATTTAACCCACCATTTTTCCTTTTGTCCAAGATCACTTTAGTATTTTGTGCTTTTATAGCATCATACCAGTTACCTTTACTGGGAGTCATATAAGACTGTTATCAGTATAACATGAATTGAATAGGGGCTCATTAGGCCTTGCCCTCCCTGCTGAACTACTGAATATTGGTGTATTCTGGGGACAGTGGGTCATTTATAGATTTCAGTTGCATATTTACTGGTGAGAATACCACACTCCAATGGGCAGTTCTAAAGTTATCTACATAGAGACAGATTTAGGTTAAACACAGAGAATCATGAAATGAAGCAAAAAGACATCAATATGGAATGGGAACTTCTAAGGGAAGGAGGCTTTACAGGTTGACAGCGTGATAGGAGAGATGGCTTACATCATTATCAGAATGTTATTAGATAAAGCATCAGCACAGGCAATTCTCATGGAAAGCAAAAGGAAAATGAAAGTGATAATCTGTGACAAGCATGATGGACATCTTTTTTATAAAATAGCCTAGAAGTAAATGTATCCTCATGCCCAAAGACTTTATGAAAGGTAAAATTTAAACAAGTTGAATTGGAATGTTTGACCGAAGATTTTTCTAGATTACAAAGCATTCAAGATGCTGTGTGCCCTTCCCTGGGGAAAACTATTTCTACCATGCCTAGCATGTCCAAATTGCCTGTAGTTCTTTGTATGAGAAGGATTTGAGGGAAGAAAAAAAAGGAGGGAAATAATGTAAGTATACTATAACCACAATTTGAAATAAAAGAAATAATTACACATTTCGAAAGTGCTGTGTGGCTTCCCTTAACTGAGTACCGTGTGAAAAGAGGAAATAATTTAAAGATGAAAAGTGTAATTAAAAGAAGAAGAACATAAAATATGTGCAACAGTCTAGATATATAAAGAACCATAGTGTGAGTGTGTGTGTGTGTGTGTGTGTGTGTGTGTGTGTGTGTGTGTGTGTTTTGAAAAGAATATCAAGAGTGTTGGCTAGTTTGATAAAACACAAAACAAAACCCCAAACAGTATAATCAGAAAAACACTCAATCCCACTCATAAAAGGAGTGCATTGGGGACATGGACTAGAGACTTTGTTCATTGTTGAGACCAAATTTCTAGCAAGAGTACCCAAGGTGAAGAGTTCCTTTGGTAATTCATCATGGCAGGGGAAGAGTCACACTGGGCATAGGTGGCAGTTGGTGACATGTGCCTCCTCTCAGGAAGCTGTGTGTGCTCTTTTTTTCTTTTGGTTTAGTTTGGAACCACAACTCATGGGATGCTGTATTCCTCATTTAGAGTGGTGTTTCCTACCTCAGTTAATAGAAAGCCCTTACCCATGTCCCCAAGAGTAAGACTAGGAGGTGATTGTAGATAATGTCAAGTTTGCACTCAATGATAACATCCATGAAATCCGTAAGCAGTTAACTGATCTTTGAGGCTGTCGCTCCAATGATGGGCTTAGAGAATTAGGCCTTACATATTATGATGATTGTGACTGATTACTAAGTTGGCCAGATGTAGAATCATTTAGGATTCAAGCCTCTAGGTACTACAGTGAGAGATTTTCCAGATTAGATCCTGTAGGAAGAAGTGCCACCTTTAAGGAGGCAGCATGATTCCCTGGGCTTGGAGCCTAGTCTGACTGAAAAAGAAAATGATATTTGAGCCTGGGCAGTCATCATCCTGTGTTTCCTGATGTGTGTACTATATACATGGCCAACTGTCTTAATATATTTCAAGCAGGACTTCCCTGCCATGATTGACTGTACTAAGGAACTGTCAGGAATGATGAACCAATTTTACTTTAAGTATATTTTCCCAGAATAACTATCATAGCAAAAGAAAAAGTATATGACAATATGTGCTGGTTTGCTGTTGCTGTTTGAAAATATTTGTATTGACACCCTCATGGTTTATTGCCTAGATCCTCCTAATCATTTTGTGCCCCAAATCTGGTACCTTGCTAGTATCCCACTTGTTAGTCCAGGGAATCCTCATTCAGCTGGACTCAACACTCATATAGAAGTTATAAACCTGAACAACAGCTATACATTGCTAATTCTGTATGTATGTGGAATGTAAGAAATAATTGTTCTATCTCTCTATGATTCCAAAGGATGGATCTTACAGGTTAGAGAACAATGAGAAATTT
>CACVCL010023235.1:0-21348 GCA_902729485.2 Mus minutoides
GTGTGTTAGTTTGAAGAAGTGCTCCCATTGACTCTTACATTTGAATTCTTGGTGCCAAGTTGGTGAAACTGTTTGACAAGGATTAGGATGTATGGCTCTATTTGAGAAGATATACCACTAAAAATTGACCTTGAGCTTTCAAAAGTCCATGTCACTCAGTTCTCTCTCTCTCTCTCTCTCTCTCTCTCTCTCTCTCTCTCTCTCTCTCTGCCTCATATTTATGGATGAGAAGTAAGGTGTCTCAGCTATTGTTCCGACACCATTCTTGTTTGCCTGCTGCTGTGCACCATGTTTACTGCTATGACTGTCATGGATTCACCCTCTGAAAACCATAAGCCCTAATGAAGCTTTTCTTCTATAATTTTCTTTGGTCATGAGGTGACTTCAATTTAATTGAAAGTAACTAAGATAATAAATACATAAATAGAACTGACCTTGAACACCCAATCCTAATTTCTCCATTTTCTAAGAACTGGATGCCAGCTCAGTACTGCTACACTTGGCTAAAAATAAATTTCTTAGTAAAAGTTTGAAAAGAATTTGTATGCATGGACACTGATTTCTTTAAAATCATATTTAAGAAAAAGAGTCATTTGAAACTACTTGTAAAAGTCCATATTGGTCAAGAAGAAACATGTACACATAGTAATGCAAGATGAACCAGGAATGAGCATAGTGTTCATAATGAATTACCTGGACTCCTGATTCTTAGTAGTGAAGACCTCATGAAATGAATTAATAAGGATCCCAATCCACAGATTTTAGTAGCTTAGGGAAACACAGTTATCTAAGTATTGGTCCCAAAAATATTTATCATAAACCTCTCTAAAATGAAGACACAATATGGAGTAAACAAACCACTAAACAATATTATCTCAATTAAAAACATTTTTGTTTACAAAATCACAAAGAACTACAGAACATTTTATATCTTTTGCCTTGCTATATTAATTTCTTGTTATAAAATCATTGCTATTGCCATGCAATGATTAGCATACTATTTATGGTAATTAGTTACTTATTGTTTATTTTCTAAAAATTCTAGAGATCAGAAATCTACAGTATGTCTTGAAGTGCTAAAATCCAAGTGACAGTGGAGATGCAGTTCTGGAGGCTCTAGAAATAACCTGTTCCTTGTATTTTCAAGCTACTAAGGTCACTCTATATTTCTTGGTTTCTGTATCATCACTCTGACTTTTGTGGCTGTCACTAAATCTCCAGACTCTCTTGTTAGGACCATTATAATTCTTTGGAGCCCCATTACCATGGTGACACAAGATAATTTCTGCACTTGGAGAGCTTTACATATCTTATGTTATTACATACGTTAGAAAGTATAATGTGGCCATCTTTAGGGATTATCAAAAGTCTACAGATTCATTTCTCTGGTTCTCTTTACTAATCTAAAAGGAAAAAGTGAATTACATGGATTCAGTGCTGCTTTTCTAGATTATTTTGCTTAACATTGGCAGGCAAACAGATTTTAAGCTTTGCTCACTATTACTAGCTATTGCCTTGCACAGAAACAGGTGGTATCTGTGGTTGAAATTAATGGTTTTAAATATATACACATAGAAGGTTACCATACTTTGAACAAAGATCCCCAGTCAGTGCTCATAATTCATTTTGGTATTTTAAAGTGAGACAAGTAGTCAGTGAAGACTGGATTTTCTTATAATATAATAGAGACATTTTAATTCAGCAACATTGCTGGTCTGTCAAGAGATTCCCTCCACAGATCTCCTATGTATGCATGATCTAGCTGGAATGCAGACACACCTTTAGTACATACCTTCAATCCCAAACAATGTAGGTAAGGTTAGTTTGTAGAAAGAATAGCCATGTGGGAAAGTGATGTCTAGTTGGAGGGCTGTTCAGTCTGTTGAGTTCAGTGCAGTGGAGTTAAGGATCTGGGAAGTCTAGTCCTGTTCTCATTGCCTCATTAAGCAATGTCAGAATTGAGAGTTTTAAGTTGTGGGCAGGTGGTAATGAGGTAATGCTTCAGGGTGTAGGGAGTACTTTGAATTAGAGCACATGCCAGAGCCCAGTTTCTTTGCAGTTGTTTTTCAGATTTGTGTTTTAGAACTTATATTTTTTACACTATTTCTTAACATGATTGAAAGACAACATGAACATATGAGTGTTGTGTGTGTGTGTGTGTGTGTGCTTGTGTGTGTGTGTGTGTGTGTGTGTGCATACATGCAGGCACATGCTTTCCATATTTTTCTACTATCTTTGCTTATTGAAAAGTCATTAACAAAATTCCTAAGTAAGCATTGTTGCAGGAAATATTGAATAATGGGACTCTTAATCCCAAGATTGTGGGTTTGAGCCTCACATTGAGCGCCACCTTTTGTGGAAAATATTAAAAACATTGGCAAGTTCCCATGCTATGCTGGGCACCAGTGGGCCACATGGATTCAGTGTGGTGTTCTCTCTGGCCAAAAGCTCCTAAGATGTCTTCACCTGACTCACCAAGTTCCCCTGTGTGTCCATTGCCATGCCAGCCCCATGCAATAACCGCCTACCTTGTGGTTAGCTGTCCCAATTCCCAGTAACCAATTAAAATCAAAGCTCTAGAAGCTTATAATTAAATAGCCAGATTTATATATCAATAAATTCTCAATTCACAAGATGCTCACATAATAATTTCAGAGCCAATTGATAATGATACAAGTTGCCCATTAGACAAGTTATCCCAATTATTCTATTGCTATATGATATTATAGCAATCTGTGGCTATTTAAAGCCATGTGGCATCTGGATCATCTCCTTCTATCCTCCTTTTTTTCCCTGTTCTTTTTCCCTATCTGAAAATGTTTCCCGCACCTCCCTTTTCCCTTTCTAATCACAGGCTTCTTGTAATAATATTTAAAGTGACCGGACAGGGAAAATTCTGCTACAAGCACTATGGTCGAAATTTACATATTAGATTATAATCGCTGTGATATCAAATCAGTGATTTGACATCAGGCCAAAACCACATCAAATGATGCAACTCTGAAAATAAGAAGGTGAACTATTATTAATTTTATAAATTTTACACATATATTATAATGCATACAATATATTAAAATCAAATGAAACTAATATAGATATCTTAAAAACATTTAATATATGACTTAATATTACCTATCATAAATTTCCCCAGAAGAAATTAAACTACAGAATGTAAATAAAATAATTAATTCTTAATTAGAAGGTATAAAAATATAGAATCTCAGAAGAGAAGAATTTATCACTTTCTTTATTGATCTTATTTCTATCACTGTGACCCAGGTTTGTTATGACTCATTTTTTTCATCTACATCTTTTAATAAAGACAGGAAACAATAGACAAAAGGGAAGACATAAAATATATTTTAAAAATGATTCACTTTTTACAGCTCCTTTTTTTGAGATAAAATCTTATCATGTGACTCTGGATGGCCTAGAAGGCACTAGGTAGACCAGGGTAACATGCACACTTGTTTGCTTGTATGTCTATGTGTATAAGGAAGGAATACCTACAGAGTCTAGCTGGGGGTAGATAAAAAGGGTTCTAATCAAGGAAAGGGGCTCTTAATGAAGCAGGAAGCCAAATACTACTGTCTTTCACATTGGATTCATTGTAGAGTGATTTCTTATCACATTCGATTTATTTATTAATGCCTTGAAACATTTTCTTAAATACTATATACACAGGACACTAAGCACAGCCATGGACCTTAGAAGGACTTTCTGATCAACAAAAGAAGATATGTGAACTAGTGAGTCCATGAAAATGAAGCACCTACAGGAATGATAATCATCTGAGTCTCTGCAACTTCTCCATAACTTTCAGAATTGAGAAGCCACTGAAGGACACATCCCTCAGAATATTTTTCTGTGAGTGACTGACACATGCTTGTATTTGGAAGATCACATAGGTAACCTCAAATTTTCTGGCAGAAACACACCTTTTTCTTTCTAGTAATTGCTAGCATTTCCCCTGCTATTTTCTTGCAAAAAGTATAAATAGAAAATTTATAATTATGATATTTTCTTTGACTTAGAAAAGAGTGTTTTGGCAACAGTTTGGGAATTCTTAACATCTAAAAATAATTTTAGTTTTCTCTACTTTTGATAAAACAAGTAGCCTGGGGTGATTTTCCCTTTAACTTACAAGCTTTGTGTTTTTTGAAGGAAACTCAATCCATATATTGTTGACTGTCATATACTTAAATCATTAGCATGTTTTAATATAAGACTTCTTTTTCTGTCTTGAAAATAATCTCTTTTCTCTTAAACCAGAAAGCATTGTTTTGTTTTTCTTTGTGTGTGTGTATGTTGTGTTTTATTTTTCTAAGAATAAAGAAAATTGAAGACTCACGAGTAAAATCCTATTTGAATACTGAATTTTATGAAAGTAGGATATTCATATTGCTAACATCAAAGCTGTCAATCTATTTTCCAACTTTAAAAATATAATGAGTGTTTCTTTTTTACATGGAGCTTCTTTATCCACATTCAATTGGTTTCGTATTATTATATTACCATCCTATTAAAATCTAGAGTCAGGAGAATCAAAAATTCAAGTTCACTTGGGGCTACATAGAAAGTTCTGAGGTTCAGAAAGAAAAGAAGTTTAATTTTGAGACCATGATTTTGAATGACAAATCAGCAGGAAGAGTTTTATATCTTCTGATTCTCTTCAGAAAAGGCAGGGCTCCAAGGGATACCAAGCAAACATGGCATAACAAATTACAATAATACTAGACACATACCCTCATATCAAGGCCGAACTAGGCAAACCGGTAGGAGAAAAAGTGTCACCAAAGAAGGATATGTAGTCAGAGACACTGTTCAGAGTTCCATTAGAACACTAGGCTACACAGCCATAACAAATATATAGAAGACCTTGATCAGATCTATACAAGCCAACTTATTTTCAGTTCAGTCACTATGAGTCCCTGTGAGCCCCATTCAGTTGATTCTGTGATTCGTGTTCTTGTGGTGTCCTTGATCCCTCTGGCTCCTACAAGTCTTCTGTCTCTTCTGTAGGATTCCCTAAACTCTACCCCATGTTTGGCTGTGGGTCTCTACATATACTCCCATGGATTGCTATATAAAGCCCCTCTGATGACAATTACACTAGCCTCTGGCCTACAAATATAACAGAATACCATTCGAATTTTTTTTCTCGTCACATTTTGTTCTATCCTAGGTCCATGAGCTATCCAATCTCTGGTTCCCAGCCTTACAGGTAGTGTTGAGTGTGGCTCCAACTCAGGGCATGGGTCTCAAATTGAACCAGTAATTGATTGGCCACTGTGACAAATTCTGTGCTACCTCTACCCTAGTACAAATTTCAAATGGAAAAATCATAAGTTGAAGGTTTTGTGGCTGGGTTGGTGTCTTAATCTCTCCACTGGAAGCCTTGTCTTGTTACAGAAGATGGTTGGTTAAGTCCCTGACTTTCCTTTATTTGGAGTTTTTGCTAGGGTAACCCTCTTAGATATCTGGGAGCTTTCATTAGGTTTATACCTCAAACCTGCACTATTGGTGATATGTTTAGGAGGTTTTCTCCTGTTCCAATGCATTCAAAGCTATTCCCTAATTTCTCTTCTATCAGATTCAGTGTATCTGGCTTTATGTTAAGATCTTTGATCTACTTGGACTTGGTTTTGTGCAGGGTTATAGATATGGATCTATTTGGGTTCTTTTATATGTTAACATCAAATTAGTCCAGCATCATTTGTTGAAGATTATTTCCCTTTGTATATTTTTGGCTTCATTATCAAATTTCAAGTGTCCATTGATGAGAGTTTATGCTTGAAATTTTGATTCAATTTCACTGATCAACCTGTCTGTTTTTATGTCAATACCATGAGGTTTTTATTAAAATAGCTCTGTAGTACAGCATGAAATTAGGGATTGTGGTAACTCTGGAAGTTCTTTTATTGTATAGAATTGTTTTATCTATCCTGGGGTTTTTGTTTTTCCATAGAAGTTGAGTATTGCTGTTTCAAGGTCTATTAAAAAAAAAAAGGTTTTGGAATTTTGCTTGAATTGAATTGAATCTGTAGATTGCTGTTGGTAAGATGACAAGTTAGTGCTATAAACTTTTCACTTAATACCACTTTAATTGTGTCCCATAATTGTTTGGTAATGATTTGCATTCATTTTCATTGAATTCTATAAAGTCATTTTTTTAAATTTATTTTTGCCTTTATCCAGCTGTCATTCCGTAGAGAGTTGTTCCGTTTGTAGACATTCTGTTGTTTCTGTTGTTGAACTCCAGTTTTAATCCATAATGGCCTGGCAGGACACAGGGGCTTATTACAATTTTCTTGTATCTCTTGAGACTTGCTTTGTGACTGAGTACTTGGTCAGATTTGGAGAATGTTCCATGAGGTTCTGAGAAGAAGATGTGTTCTTTTGTGTTTGGGTAAATTTTTTAGTAGATGTTTGTTAAGTCGATTTGATTCATAATATTTGTTAGCTCCAGTATTTCTCTGTATGGTTTTTGTCTGATTAACCTGCCCATCAGTGAGAGTGGAGTACTGAAGTCTCCCACTATTGATGTTTGATGGTCAATGTGTGATTTAAGCTTTAATAGTATTTCCTTTAGAAATGTTGGTGCCTTTGTGTTTGTAGCACAGATGCTAAAACTTAAAAATAAAAATCACCATGATGGAGCTTTCCTTTGGTAAATACAAAGTATCCTTTCCTGTATCTTTTGATTAATTTAAAAGTCTATTTTGCTAGATATTAGAAAGGCTATGTCAGCTTGTTTCTTAGTTCCATCTACTTGGAAAATATTTTGCAACCCTTTATTTTAAGGTAACACCTATCATTGATGTTGAGGTGTGTTTCGTACATGCAGCAGAAGGATTGGCCATATTTTTCACATATATTCTGTTAATCTGTAGCTTTTTTATTAAGGAATTGAATCCATTGATATTGCTAGAAATCAATGACCAATGGATGCTGATTCCTGTAATTTTGTTGTTGGTGGTAGTGTGTGTGCATGCTTTCTTTTAATTTTGCTGATATGAGATTATTTATTTCTTGTGTTTTCATAATTGCAGTTGAATGCTTTCAGTTGGAGCTTTAATTCTAGTATGTATCATAGGGTTGGATTTATGAATGGATACTTTTTAAAATTTTAATTTGTCATGGAATATCTTGTTTTCTCCATCAATAGTGACTGCAAGTTTTGTTAGCTATATAGTCTGAAAGACATCTGTCCAGACCTTCTGTCTTTAAAAGTCCTCCTTGAGAAGTCTAGTATAATTTAATAGGTATACCTTTATATATAACTTTGCATTTTGCCCTTTCTGTTTTTAATATTCTTTCTTTGTTCTTTATGTTTGGTGTTTTATTATGTAGAAGGAGAATCTCTTTTCTGGTCCAATATAATTGGTATTCTGTAAGCTTCTTTTACCTTTTATAGGTATGTTCTTAGAAAAATTTTCTTGTATGATTTTGTTTAGAATACTTTCTAGGCTATTGATTTTGGACTCTTCCTTTTTCAATTCCTATTATTTATAGGTTTGGGCTTTCACAGTGTCCCAGACTTCCAGGATGACTTGTGCCAGGAAATTTTCTAGATTTATCATTTTCATTTTCTTTCACTGATGTATGTATGTCTTCTATTATATCTTCAACATTCTAGATTCTTTCTTCCATCTTTTGAAGATGTTCTGGGGATGATGTATGCATCTGCAGTTTCTATTTACTTTCCTAGACTTTTCATTTTTAAAATTTCCTCAGTGTGTGTTTTCTTTATTGCTTCTATTACCATTCTCTGGTCTTGAACAGTTTGATTTGTTTCTTTCACCTGCTTAGTTTATTGTTTTCTTCTTAAATTTCTCTCCTTCCTTCCTTCCTTCCTTCCTTCCTTCCTTCCTTCCTTCCTTCCTTCCTTCCTTCTAAAATTATATTGATTCTTTGTGAGAGTCAATCCCCAGTCTTACTTACCTCTGCATCCCTTCATATTTGCTCTTCGATCATGCAATCTCTCCCTGCCAAAATAAAACACACACATGCACACTCTCAAAAATAATGCATAAAAAAATCTCATTGTGGACACTGTAGTATGTCACAGTATGTACCACAATATACATAGTATACTTCTATCAAGAAATCTTTACAGTATTTCTTCTATCACGGTCCTTTCATGCATCTCAACCATTTGTACATGATATAGATTTTGGGGTAGAGCAACTCAGAGCCCTGGATTTGGGCTTGGGTTGTAGATGAGTTAGTCATCTCCCCAATTCTCCCGTATCCACACCACCAGGGTGAGCTCTAGCACTGCTCCAGTTTGGCCACTACCATCAGCAAGAGGCAGGGATAGCTCTCATGCCCTCAGGGTTAACTCACCTACACCCTCACCACCAGGCCAGCTCTACTCAGTAATGGTTAAGTGTTGACTCGCCCACGTGCTGCAGCCTTCACAGGGCTGGGCCATTTCTCCGACTCTCATACCTGTTGTGCTGGTTTGCTTTTGCCTTCATAATCCAAGACATCTATACAGTGCTTCCCAGGCAAGGTACAGTGCCTGTTCTCCTGAGTGTTGCAACAGATGAGGAGCAGTGAGAGCTCTACACAGCATTTGATGCCTGGTCATCAAGTTTGGTCCCTTGCCCATTGCAAGGGAGGTTCTAGGTTTTCTTTAAGGGATTTATTCATTTCCTCTTCAAGGATCTCTATCATCTTAATAAAGTTGGTGTTAAGGTTGTTTTCCTTTGTTTCAGCTGTATTGGGAATTTCAAGGCCTGTTGTGGTATGACAGCTGGGTTCTGGTAGTACTTTGCCCTGGCTGATGTTGATTGTGTTCTGCTGCTGGGCTTTAAGCATCTGGGTTTGGGTTAAATATAGAACTAGATACTGATTTCTGAGTTTGTCTTTGTTGGAAGAGTGTTAGTTCCTTGGTTTCTATTTCTTCTTTGATCTTCTGATCTTTGTGGCCTGGATTTCTGGAGGCAGGTATGACCTCTAGTCCAGCAGGGATCTCCGTCTAAGTTGCAGGGTGAACTTCTGGTGGATAGCTTGGTCTTTGGTTCACAAGGGGTCTCCTCCTTAGTTAGAGAAGAAGATATGGTAATGAGGAAGGGAGTGGGGTTTGGGGCTAATGTCTATGGGGCACTGAGAGAGTGAAGCATGTCCAAGGGTGGGCCACCTCTCTGGGGTTCTGGAAGCTGGTGTGGTCTCTGGTCCATCAGAGAATCTCTGCTTCAGTTTACCTGCTCTGACTGTTGTGACTCACTGTGGGGCCTGGGCAGGAGGGGGAGCAAAGCTTGGGTCTTTGGATCAAAACTGAGGACATGGAAGGGTTCCGAGGGTAGATGGACCTCTTGTTCTTCTGACTATAACAGTCTTGTTAAAATGTCATATATAATTTCATCAAAAATCAAAAACTACCAATTAATGAATTATTCAGAAAATGCCTGAAAAAATGATGGACATATTCAGCAACTCTCATTTTTACAAAAGCTGAACTAGAAGTAATTCTCTAATTTAAGGCACTTAACAATTAAAAAAATCACTAATAAAGTCCACAGTGTCTAAGTGATGTTAAACTTTGAGATTTATATTAAAAAAATAGCACATAAAGGTTATTAAGTTAACAAAGATTAAGTTAGTCACAATTAAGAATTAAGGGCTAGACGTGGTCAAGTTTGCTCGGTTTGGTCAAGTGTGTGCCTAGCATGCAGAAGCCCTGGGTCTGATCACCAGCACTTAAGAAATTGTGTGTGTGTATGGGGGGGGTGCATAGCTGTAGTTCTGACATTGAAAGTGTGGTGGAAATAGAGAAATCTGAAGTTTAAGATCATCCTCTCCTAGGCAAAGTTCTAGGAACTTCAAGTCCAGGCAAAGTTAGAAACTCTGATGGAAAGAAACATGAATCAACACAGTCAAAATTCAATAAAATTCTACTTTTAAGAATATTTTATTTTCAATTATAAACTTACAAATTTAGCAATTAACATTTTAAGTACTATTCTATGTTGCTTTGCACTTTTCTTTTTATTATTAACTTTGCTTTTGTTTATTAATAAGATAATTGGGTTTGTCATTTATGTTTTCTGGAATAGAGGAAACTAAATTTCTTGAGTATAACTCAGTGGCTAGTTGCCTGCCTAGCTTGTGTGAGGCCCTGGTTTCAACCCTTTATATTGCAGAAGATAAACATGTAAAGAAATCACTAACTTTTTTTCCTGTGGTGACTTGGGGTAATTATTCAAACTATAGTGGATGACTTGAGTTTCACAGTAACTTTAAACTTTAGAAATACATACATGGGAACTACATTATAATGTAAGACAGATTTTGCTTTTTATTTAGTTTTCCCTGATCTAGTAGTTATTAACAGAGAATTTCCAAACCCCATTTCTTTGAAAAAGTTAAACACCTATATATTTTCAATATGAAGTTGAGATACATTGAATACATAGTACAAATAATTAAGACAATCTTCAAAGTTTATCTTATCATTGGATATGTTTTTAGAGAACTAGAACCAGGAGAGATAATGAGTTGGTGCTAGGGGCATACCTGAAATCCCAGAACTGGGGAGACTGAAGTGGGAAGATTATGAATCCTGAGTTATCCTGTAACCTGGTAACCAGATCATTGAGAGGAAGGGCTGGGAAGCAAGGGGTGGCAGGGAGAGGGAGGAAGGAAGGAAGAGAGGAAGAGATGGAAGAAGGGAGGGAGGGAGAGAGAGAGAGAGAGAGAGAGAGAGAGAGGGAGGGAGAGAGAGATGCAGGGAGGGAGAGAGGCAGGGAGGAAGGGAGGGAGGGAGGAAAGGAGAGAGGGAGGAAAGAGAAACAGAGAAGGATGACAGGAAGAAAGACAGAAAATACCACTAGGAAAAAAGAAAAAGATATAACAGTATCCTGAATTTCTTTCTTCAAAACCTAGGTTACATGTTTGCATCTTACTTTGAATCTGCTTTAATACACAATGCAGACTGAGGATAATTATATTAATGCTGTGGTGCAATGCCTTGCTACTGTGTTTTATGTGTCACTTTATGTTTTGATCTTGTAACAAAAAGCATTGTAAATGCTTTCAAAATTGGTTTGAGTTGAAGACAAAAATGTAAAGAAACAAATTTATAGCCACAGTAAAATGATTTATTTACAATTTGTCACAATAAAAACATACAGCTTAAAGCTATGGAGTAAAAATAAACTATAAATATGTTTTATGATTTCCATGTGTTCTTCATATACACTTATGATAAAGAGAGATTAGGCTTGAAATAACACCATAAAATACAAATGAGATCAGAGTACTTTTAGTAATGTGGTTCATTAGATATTGTGATAGTTAAGAGAAAGAAAGGATTACGAGTGGGAAATCAATAAGAACCGTGTAATATGGAGATAAGTTTTGATAAAGCCAAAGTTGCTTTTCTCTGTCCTATAAACCTTGAAGGGAGACAAAGACAACTTGAAGTACAAAGAATATAATTCAGTACTTGGTTCTCAACCACTGGACAGCGCTGGTATTCAGAAACGAGTTTGTTTGTCAAAGCAATGATCTTGTCAACAGGATCCAACTTTGAGAATGTAAACTTCATAGTTTATACAGAAGCCATGAGTGCGACCAACCACACCATAAATGAAAAGTACATAGATGTTTAGGAATCAAGACAGGACTTCAAGAGTCTAAAGGAGAATCAGGTAATAGGTGAGGCAAAGTCACTTGCTGTTCTCTGTATCTAATCCTGGGGATGCAGAAAGGATGGGACATCAGAATAAAGCTGAGCAACGCAGAAACTGAAATAAAAATCTAAATCTAGACACTGAAGAAGAAAAGTACCTTGATACAAGTAAAATTAATAGTAAATATCAAGGAGGGCAAGGTTTAAATCAATCTCATTCTTAGATATTTCTGTTGACTTTATCGTCCATAAAACTTTTGAATCAGTCCTGGTTTCTTCCGACACTTGTTCTAGATGGTTATACAAATTGTCTCCTATCCACAGATTTATAGAAAACTGATAGAGACACAATGAGAACTCAGTGTCTATGTACACTGCAGATCTCATATTTAATCAAACATTATTTTTTGAGATTGGCTGCTTCTTTTGTTAAATTTTTCCTTTGGTGTTTGACAATTTTACATAATAATGGTTTTCATTAATATGTTTATCTATATATATTTGTATTTTGATCATATCCTTTCTACTGTTCTATTTCTAATTCTACATTTTGTTATTACAAACAACACCCATACTTTCTATCGTATTTTTCACTTATTATAGAGGTAAAGAAATATCAATTATAATTTATTGAGCTTGTATAATCCTGTTGATTCTTATGTCTTTTTAAACTTCAAAATTCTTGTTATTGGATTTTAAAGAAATTCAATCTGAATATCAGTGTCTTGGTCAATAAAGTTATTATATCACCTGTGTGTAATATCTGTGCTAAGCTTACATATATCTGAAATTTTGGTTGCAATTTTTATATTTAAATTTATTTTCTCCTCTTCTATGTTTTTTCTACTTTTTCTCATTGATGTTTATTACTTTTAAACATTTTTTATTAGGATATGTTTCTGGATTTGCTTGGGTTATCAAAGCCTATATGTACTACCAAAGAGAATGCAGTCCATCATACATTTTAGACTTCTGGTTGTTTCTACCTTGAGCATACAGCATATTGTTGTCTTCCTTCATTTCACTGCATTTTTCTGACATGACAGCACAACTTTAATGAGAAAACAAAATGTTCAAGATTGTCACTTAAAGAAAAATGAGCTAAATTCTTTCTGTTCTTGCTTTATTTCCCAAATACCTCCCTTTACAATTTACCATTCTTATTGATGCAGTAAGTATTCTAAAAAAAAAAAAAAAAAAAAAAAAAAAAAAAAAAAAAAAAAAAAAAAAAAAAAAAAAAAAAAAAAAAAAAAAAAAAAAAAAAAAAAAAAAAAAAAAAAAAAAAAAAAAAAAAAAAAAAAAAAAAAACCTATTTCAAGTAGAGTCTGTCAACTTGGTAGACAGTGCCTTCATTTGACTCTGCACAAAAAGATTCCATGCTTGTTCCTGATGAGTAGTAAAATAGCTGAGAATTAAACGTTTGTTGTCACCTGAGTGAATAAACGAGCATGTTTTCATATAAAAGCAGTAAATCCACAGTCATAGAATCAACTATCACAGACATTAACAAGATACCTAAAATCTTTACACAGAAAGACAGTATAATTTTCGTTCTTTATTAACTAGAATTTTCACAGGAAAATAAAATGGTATATTTACGTGTTCATATTATCAATAGTCTTTAATTTTTTAATTTTGATTTCAATGTACTTACTTTTTTCTTAAAATAGCTGGTTGAAAATTAATTGAAGAAGAAAGGATGTGTAAATGCCCTTCCCTAAGTAGCAATTAGGATTTCAGAGCATTTTAGGATAATAAATACTCCATACAAGAAAAACTAAAATAAAAACAAGCAAACAATTTTATGCTGCATTTTACTGCAGCTAGATAGCCTAGCATATTAAGCAGATCTCTTCTAGAGGTTGCTCTGTGACCCCCAGATTGCTCCATAATCACTTGCTTGGTTTTGTCTCTCTTATTCTACCACAAGTCCTTTGCAAAGTGCATCTCTCATTTCATCATTGAACTAATGTCTTTCGATTTTGTCTAAGTTCCGAACACTGTCTCATGTCTCCTGAGTATTTAGAGACACTAGTTAGCTATGGCATAGAGACTCAATGAGAATGTCAAATGTATCTGTATGTTGGAGTACTTAACTCTTGGGCCATAGATCCTCAATATATTCATATACTTCTTCCTGAAAAAAATATTTGGAACTCTTACAACAAAAATGCAAATTCCTGTTTGTTATATTTATTTAAATGATGCCCACAATAACAGCTTTTATTAATATTTTCTTATTATTTTTCAAAAATACCTTACTATATAATTTAATGTACAGCTTTGATTTCATTTTAGTGAAAACTCTGACTGAAATTTTTGGAAAGACAAGATACAAAATTCTTATGGAATACAAAGGATCTAGAATATTTGAAATAATGTAAAAAAAAAAAAACTAAAGAAAGATATTTGAGTGATCATATTACCTAATTTCAAAATTATAAAATTACAGTAAGGTTGATGGTATGATGATAAAAATAGATTAATAACATAGAAATAGATATATCATACTTTCAGATTAGATCTATCTGATATAGAAATCATGTCAAAATTCATACCCATTGTAAGTCTGAAAAGGTGGTCTGGAAAATACTAGATGAAATTAAGACAATCCAACAAATCTGACATTATTTTGGTTTTGCTCATTAAGAAAAATACTTTGAAATGAAAATGATGAAAAATGTTTTTATTTTTTTTTGTTTTGTTTTAAATGGGGAAATTCTTAGATTGCTAAAATAAGGATACCAATGAAACATGTGTTTCTCACAGACAACTAATTCCACTGATAGTAATTTGATTATATAGGGAGTTGATGTTTCAACTAAAAGAGTAAATTGTCTGTTGCTGAGACTCTGGTTTCCACAACCCTTTATTAGTCACACAGTATCTAAATGATCGTTGGGAACAAAGCCTCCTGCCTGGGTGTGGGTGGGACCCTATTAAATTAACTGGCTGACTTTTATGGAAAGGCTAAATACTGTCTCATTCTAAACCACACCTACAAAAATTATTTTTTGTGAAGAAAAACAAAGCAAAAATTAATACTTTTTCCATAAGGATTTAAAAATGTATCTGCTGCAAAAGGAAAATAGGGTGAACTACAAATGTGGCCCTCTTCTGACAACTGAAGGGTGGCTCTTAACATTTTATCTCATCCTTCTTTCTCTGAGGCCTCATTGCACATGAATCTTTCCTTATAAGTATTTTGAAATCAATAGTGAATTTGTCACTACCTCCTAATTAAACAGAAGACATATTGCAAACAAAGGAATGGCTATAATGAGAAAAATTATTATTATTATTATTATTATTATTATTATTATTATTAATTGTTATTATTAAGCTTCTTCATTGAAATAGTCCAGGATAATTCTAGCTCTAGCATAACCAATAAACTCAGGGGCCAATGATACTATTTTATAGTCTTGGTTATAATGACTTTGTGGGAGTGATTTTTATAGTGTTTGCATAACTGGATTTTGTTCCTATTTATAGTGACTCTTTATCCTACAGTGATTCGTTGCTTAGCAGAACCACATGACTTCATTGTTTCTCTTGTCCTAGAGAGATCAACAATTGATTTAATGACAGCTATGGAGTCAAAGGTTGGATAGGTGGCTTCCCTGTAAACTTGACACAGGGAGAGAGTATAAGACGTATCCTGATCAAAGAAACTAGACAAAATTTAGAGGCTACATGAGAACAAATGGTTCCTTGTTATCTGCTAAAATATCTGACCACTCTTTTAAAAAGTAATGAGGTTTATAACCCCTAAAATAAGATTCAGTAACAACTGAGACAATAAGTTAGACATGCCCAACCTCATATTTAGAACAAAAAAAATACCAGGTTGTATTTCTTCAGTGCTATAAGCAAAAGCTCAAAGAGATCTATGAAAACCATGACAGCCATGAAGAAGAGAAGATTATAGTCTGACCACAATGTTGAAAGCTAACATCATAGGACAAAGAGTGCAGCAATGCCTCTGCTAGATGTACTTCCTGCTGTGCCTCAACCTGTGAATGGAATGGAGATTTGTACATAGATAGGGATGCTCACAGGCAGCCATTAGACTGAGCATGGGGACCCCAATGAAGGAGTTAGGGGAAGGACTGAAGGAGATGAATGGGATTGCAACCCCATAAGAAGAACAACAATATCAACTAAACAGACTCCCCAGAACTCCCAGGGACTAAATCACCAAACAAAGATTACACATGGAAGGACCCTAGGCTCCAGCTGCAGATATAGTAGAGGACAGCCTTATCTGGCATCAGTGGGAGGGGAGGCTCTTGGTCCTGTGGAGGCTCAATGCCCCAGCACAAGGGGATGCTAGGGAGGTGGAGTAGGGGGGATGGGGGTTGAAGGGTGGAGAGTATCCTCATAGGGGCAGAGGGAGGGGAGAGGAGATAGGGGGCTTGCAGATTGGAAATCTGGAGGGCGTACAACATTTGAAATGAAAACAAATAACCAATTTTTTTTTAAAATATACTTTAATTTTTTTTAAGACAGGGTTTCTCTGTTTTCCCTTGCTCTGGCTGTCCTGGAACTCACTCTGTAGACCAGGCTGGCCCTGAACTCAGAAATCCTCCTGCCTCTGCCTCCCAAGTGCTGGGATTAAAGGCATGAGCCACCACTGCCCAGCTACTTTATTTTCTTAGCATCATAATACTCTCTTCTTTGGAAAGCAAACTAATGTTAAAGCTTTCTGTTTTTCTTATATGCACTACTGATGTGTATGCCTTTTATTTAACAATTATTTCCAAGGCACTGGAGCAACTGAGTCTGTGTCTCTGAGTCCATTAGTATTGTGTCATAAACATTGACATGGAGTGCCCATGCCAATAACAATGTTCATATTTGCCAGTGTCCTTTAGAATAACATTGATTAAACTATTTATACTTTATATTTTTGTTTTCTTTCTTGCTCTTGGCTATTGGAAATATATATCACACATTAAAACATGAAGTTCATGAAATCTATTAAATGTCTAAGGAAGATGGATACTGCTGTTTTTAAACCACAACCAAGTTTTAACTTAAAAGTATATAATGAAGTTTTAAAAACATTTAAAGTGTATTTTAAAATGTTTTGAATAGTCCCATCCCATCATCATCTAGATTCTGGCATCATTTCATAGTACTTTGAAAAAAAATAAGTATTTTATGGAAATTAATAGTATCTTTATGCTATACAATTTAAAAGTATTTTGGTGATATAACACTTTTTATAGTTAAAGGTAATTAAAAAGAAGTTTATTGTTTACATTGACTAGAATACTCTATTATTTATACACTCAAGAATTCAATATTGATATTTCTCATTTCTCCATAAAAGAAATTAACTGTATTTTTGCTTTCTCTACTACCAAGCTAGTTACTCTTTAGATGAAACATGATAGAAAACTATTGGATCCACAGTAGAGAGAGAGTAAGTAAATTCTGTGATTGCATCTTTCCTTCTTTCATGGAAAAGTTTATGTTTTCCTCATGGACAAAAGAACCATATAATTAACAACATTCAAGTTTTCTTTGCTCATTAAAAGGTATCAAATGAAACAGTAGTGAAGATTTGGTCCCTGTTCTTTGGAGGAGCCTGCTGAAATACAGGTGCATTGATATGTCTGTTTCCCAAGCCTAGTTAGTAAAGTTGTTTTGTTTTGTTTTGTTTTGTTTTGTTTTGTTTTGTTTTGTTTTGTTTGTTCTTGGTTTTTTGTTTGTTTGGTTGGTTGGTTGGTTTTTGGTTTTTTGAGACAGGGTTTCTCTGTGTGCCCTGGCTGTCCTGGAACTCACTTTGTAGACCAGGCTGGCCTCAAACTCAGAAATCCACCTGCCTCTGCCTCCCGAGTGCTGGGATTAAAGGCGTGTACCACCACGCCTGGCAGTAAAGTTATTAATAAATGCCATGAGAGGAAAAGCATAGTACAATCAGGTTGGAAGATATTAATAATGTGTCTAGGGTACCTAGGAATGGTTTTCTTATGGAATTGTTTGGAATGGAAAGTTAATTGACATGAAAGATGTGATTAACCACAGAAAAGCATCCGAGAGAGGGATCAGAAGTGGGTTTCTAGTAAGAAATGTTTGAAGAAAGAAGGGAAAGTCTGAAGTTTATGTGACATGGAAGCATATCTTAAAAGAATCAAGAAAATACAAACTTTGAGGAGGTTTAAATTTTTTTAATGTTTGATCTATTGTTGATCTTAAGATTTTTCGCTGTACCTATTATGCTAGTACTCCTTTTTTTCTCTATCCTGACAATCAATTTATTTAAAAGTTACATAGTATAGCAAAAATTGCTAAGCTTATCTAAATAGCTTTCAGTATTAAGCATGACATACAGATTATACATTAATTGCCAAATAGGCTTCCATTTAAACAGTCTCTCTTAAACTTCTCATTTGCTGGGTCAGCTCTCTTAGCCAAAATAGATTCCCAAATGCAAAGAATAAAATACCTTGCAATTGTGGTATATTTTAGCTTGATTATGACTTGTCTACACACAAGACTCCAATGGGTAATTAAGATAATTATCTGAATCACTGCAGGCAAATAATAATTTTATCTTAAATATACAAATAATTATCCAGTTAGAGAATTCAGCATTAAATAGCTAAGTGGGATTCTTATAGCAGTATTTTCATGATTTAAATGTAGATGGTTCATAAATATTAGGATTAAATTTCCCCTGAAAGAATTATGCTGTAAATCTATGGAGAAATGTCTTTTGGACAATTATATTAAAACTGAAGACTCATGAAAATGGTTTGAGATAGGTTATTGAAACAACATCTGTTGCTGCATAAAACAGGCTTGAAACTGAAACAATCAGCCGCAAGTTTTAAGTCACAAATGTATTTGTCAGAAATCCCAGGAGCCCTGATTAACCACTATGCTTACTTTCAGCAAAGTTGTACTTCTGCTTTGTATTAATTTTGGGGATGATTTGTAGTTTGGATTTTTTTTTTTTGATAGACCATCTATCTTCAGTTTTATAATACCTTTATATATGAATATAACAAAGAAAGAAATGGTTCCAGAAAAATTAAGTTCAGAAAAACATGATCAGAAAATATGTAAATAAGCATCAGTAAACACGTACTGAAATATTGATAGAACAGCCTTTCCCCAGAACAGTCTCAGGATAGACCAATTTAAACACAATTTCTTGACAGATACTATAGATTGTATCTGGGAAAGCTAGGCAGAAGGCCATATCCAGATTCAGGGTACAGTGATCAGATTGAGTTCTACAGCTGTGCTCTGCCATCCAACAAGAATAAACAACTCTTATAGGTTGAAAGTAAATGTTGTTTTAAGAGGCACAAATTCACATCCAAGAACAATTCAGGGAACAGAAGATACCTGAGGTAAAGGCCTTCTGCCTTTTTTGCCTGGATCCTCTCTCACAGTTCCCTGAAGGCATTGTTCACCATGAGTCTTTCTTTTGACCATGTTCTGACAGTCTACTTCATTAAACTTCAGAGGACTCATTACTTTGTTCTATCAGTTGGTATCTGGAGTGCGTAAGCATTTCCCTTTCACCTCTCCAACAATGTCTCCACATGAGCCTTCAACTGCTGTATGTCTCCTAGCTATCAGGAACCCAATTTTCCTCATAAATGAGGGTAGTGGTAAGCTTAGGCTCAAGGCTGGCCACACAGAACACTTCCATCTCACAAAACGTTCCACAGTGGTCTACTAAGAAACATGAAATTCAGATTAATGGCTCTGTGTACAGAGAGGAGAAAGCTCATGTTAACCTCACCACTTGCCAGCAGAATAATTTGGGACAGATTGTATCTGCCTCTCTCTATGTGTCTGTCTGCCTCTTTGTCTATCTCTCTGTCTCTGCCTCACTGTGTCTCTGTCTCTGTCTCTCTCTCTCTGTGTGTGTGTGTGTGTGTGTGTGTGTGTGTGTATTTCTCTCTCCCTCTCTCCTCATTTATAATGGTAGCAGCTCTTACCTCCAAAGATGGTCAGGAGAATTCAATGATATTTAAAGATAGAGCAAGGAGAATAGCAAGGTGTAAATAATGTTAAATGTTAGTAGTTATAGTTGTTAACTAATACTCTGCTATTTTTAAATCAATGGTCAAATTCTCACGTGAAAATACTGTGCTAAATGAGTCTATTTAGTGACTCTTTCTGATGCCTGACCTCTGCATTTTTCACCTTAATAGTTTCTAAAAAGAGAACAGGCAGATTTTCTTCTTACCTGTTAGGGTTGGACTTCTGTGGCAATCAGTGAGTGCTAATAGAATGCTCTCCTTCACACACACACAGCCTGCTCTCATAGAGAAGACTGGCTTCAGTTATACGGCAAGGTAAAACATGAAACAAAGAGACATGTGGAGGAAAGCAAAAGACAGCAAATCAAGATTGTTAGGTACAAGGGCAGATGCATCATTGAGGTCAAATTATTCATAGTAGCAGAAAATCGATGATTTGAAGAGGTGCCAAAAGTGCTAATAAATCAGAGCATTTCACCAATGTGAGGGCTTTTAGAGTCAACTAGCAATAACTTGTAAAACTAGGAGGCTTTTTCCTTTATGTTAATGTCTAAAGAAGGGCATTAATTAATTGGATGTTGTGTGGAAAGTCTAAAATATGTGTGATGTGGTGACATTTAGACACATGCACACATCCACCCAATCTCTCTCTCTCTCCCTCTCTCTCTCTCTTCCCCCTCTCTCTCTTTCTCTCTCTCACACACACAGACACACATAAATATGTATGTATCAATCTATCTAAATATATAATATATATCCATATCTCTGTCTATATCTATATAATCTATATCTATATCTATAGAGAGAATCTAGGTAAGAGGGCACGTGATAAAGAGGAATTTGTTGGTTGTGGTCATGAAAGCTTGTAGAGAATGTGGGGGAAAGTAATATCTTTGTGGTTTGGTCCTTAAAATGGACCGTGTTTCAAGCTTACTTTTGCTTAATTGTCAAGAGACTGAATGCAACAGAACATGTTAACTTTAAATTCTCAACAAATTGTCTGCATTTGCTTCATTCCAAAGGTATAGATTGTGTGCACTTATCCTGTTCTCAGCATATTCTCTGATTTTCAAATATCTTGGGCTTAATAAAAAAGGAAGTACATTTTGCCAAGAAAATATCATCTATGATTTTAGGCTTGTTTGTTTTAGAAGAAATATAATCCTAGTGTTTATGATTCTTTGACACTTCAATCCAAATACCACTGAGAAGAACCCACAACACATCCAAGATAGTTATTGTCATTCATGCGTTATTTTTGAAGAAGTTTATCTCAAGTTATGTAACTATAAAGATTAAACCATATCTAATTTGGAAACTTAAATGATATGGTTCTTTAGTTTAGAGAACATAACCACATTGAATCAAGGGTATACAGGCTGGAAGGAATTCCAAGACTCATCTGAGTCCTTCATTATAAAAGAAGAAACTGCAGGGCAAAGAGTTCAGCTGACATATTTGCAATCATATTCAACTAAGGAACTAACCAGAGTAAACCAATCATATGGTATTTAATTGGTTCTTCATTTTGAGCACATAAGCACTTGAGATAGATTCTTAAACATAATAAGTGCCAGATAATGTCTCTTTAATGAATAGATCAATGTCATTGGTACTCCTTCTATCTGATAAATTTATTTGGTCAGTTAGAATAGCATATTAATCAATTATCCACCAATAGAGAATGGGTTCTTG